>CM022302.1:12192324-12436048 GCA_011799875.1 Thinopyrum elongatum | reverse complement strand
GTCGCTTGCAAGTTTGACTGAGTCTCATTTACAGTCATGTAGAAGGCTTCCGTATCAGAGCTACAGTATTAAGAAACTCTATGGAATTATCTTCAGGTTTCTTTCCTTTCCTGGTGCGACGAAGTACTATTATCTCATCGAGTCCCCACTATCCTCCATCACACCACTCGACTTTTGCAAGAACATTTCTTCAAAATCATACCGTCTAATGGCAAACCTTTTGCCCTCAGCCTAGTGAGAGGAATACCCAACCATTTTGGGATGAACCTACAAAGTACGTTCTTGTCGATTTGGAATAGGTTTGTAAATTTTTTACACAAGCCCCATATTCCAAATGTTAAGAAAAGACAATAACATGGTTGGGCAACCATACACATGGCGTCATTTCAACATATATGGGGATGGGTGCTCTTTCGTGTTAAAATGCAGTCTCAATAACTTATTACTTCAAAGGAGTAATGGCAAATTGGATTTTAGTCTCTTGATTTCCAGTCATAAATGTTTAATTAAACTCTTCACGGACTTCCACTCTCAAGTGGTGTTTCGGAATGCAAGTTATAAACCCTTTTTCAACTCATACATTCGCTTAACATTGTAACTCAAATTTCTTTCCATAATCTAATTTGCAAAGAGAACATAATTTTTGTTACAATAATTTCTAGCGACTCAGTCTGAAAACCTTTGAACTATGTCAAAAGATCCAGATTATGTCTCATTAGCAATAATTCTGTAACACCCCCTGTATTAAGCTACAGAGATCACCCTTTTGATGAGGCGTCATCATGATTAATGTGCATAATCTCATTAGCATCATATTGCATTTCAACTCCTAGCAAGTTCCAATTTAAATGAAAGTGGAATATAAAAGTTGTCCAACATAGAAACTAAAATGTCAGATAAATAACAAATATTCCAGAGGCTATTCTAAAATTGAAACCAACATCATTGGAATGTGAGGTGACTCGAACAACCTCAAACAGTGGATAAAGATAATATTTAATAACCATTTATAAATCTGAAATAAATATGGAATTATTGTTGTCCAAACTAATTTAGGTGTTGGGATAATGCACTGGTATTTATGAAATAGGTCACACTTTTACAAAAAACCCTTTGGGGCTAAACATTAACAGTGGAGAAAAGAGAATAAAGAAAAGGAAAGAGAAACAGAAAGAAAAAGAAAGGGGAAAAAGGCCCACGGCCACTGGGCTGAGTGGCCACAGTGCCGGCCCAACTAGCCCCATCCCCTACCCCCCCGCACTGCTCACCCCCCCCCCCCCCCCCGTGCCGCTGTCGAGCGCCTAATGCGCACACGCGCGCGCACGCCCTGGGCCCCCCCTCTCTCCGCACGACAGCGCGTCGCCGCGACTGCCTCGTACAAGGGCAGCGCCCGGACCCCCCCTGGCTCCCCCTCGCCCACTCTCCCCCTCTCTCCCCCGGCCATCCTTCCGAGCGCAGCCATGGACGGCCTCGGTTGAAACCTCGGAACACGCCCACCCTCGTTCCACGACGTGTCCCAAGCTTCGGGCGGCCGCTGCTTCGACTACGCCGAGGAGAACCGACGCCGGGGCCCCCCAGCTGCTTCCCTGGGTCGTCCCCCTTTCGGATCCCGCCGGCGATTCCATCGCCCGTCTGCTCCGCCTCCCCGTCGAGCACATTTGAACGGCGACCGTCACCGTGAGCTCCTTCCCTACCTCTGCTCCTCCCCGTTCGTCCCCTCGCGACTGCACACTAGCCACCGTTAGGCGTGCTCCGGTTCCGCGTAGTTGGGCGCCGCCGTCGTTTTCAGTCATCCCTGGCGACACCTGTGCCACTGCTCGACGCGGGGCATCCGGCTCTTTTGAACGGCGCCAAAAACCCCGCGCCGAACCCTCCTAGTCCCGTCCCCGACCGCTCACCGGAGCCGTGCTCGCTGGGTCGACGCCGGCCCTCTCTCCGGCCACCCCGAGGCAACCACCGCCACATCGTCGGTGCGGGTGCTCCGCACGTTCCACGCGCCCGGCCCCAGCCCTGGGGTGCCCTGTGGGCGAAACCCGCGTCACCGGAGCTCTCGGCCGCGCTGAGCTGCCGGCGCACTCCGGTGGCGCGCTGACTCAGCGCCGACGTGGCCCGCGGGCCCCACCGCCCGTGCCACTGACCCTGGGCCCCACTGGGTCCCGTTGACCCAGTCCACGCCGACGTGGCCCGCCCGGGTCGCTGACGTGTGGGCCCCGCCCATTAAACGTTTTAAGATAAATAAGAATACTAATTAAAACTGTTAATTAAAATAATTAGTTAATTAGCTGACTAATTAGCCTCTGACTAATGGGGCCCACCCCCCTGACTAATCCTAATTAGTTTAATTTAAGCCTAATTAACCTACTGTGAGGCTGACAGGTGGGTCCCACCTGTCAGGTTTGACTTCGGTCAGCCGCTGTTGACTGCTGACGTCAGCAGCACGTCGCGATGACGTCATCCTCGCACTGTTTTGGATAATTCGAATTTAATTAATTAAATAATTCCAGAAATTGATTTAAACTTTGAGAAATCATATCTTTTAAACCGTAACTCCGATGAAAATATTTTATACATGAAACTTGCTGAGAACGACGATACGAACCCGGATACGCCCTCGGTATCTCCGTCAGACGCCCGCAGCTATAAGAACGTTGAACAATTAGACCGATTTCGATAAAAGAATAGTGTCCAACCCTAATTAAATAAATCCGAATAAATTCCTAAATTAACTAAATCGCTTAGTTAGGCTGTATATCACCCCGGCATATCATTTAGACATGTCATGCATCCCTGTTGCATTATTGCCGTGTGTTTACTGTTTCTTCCCCCTCTTCTCTTCGGTAGACTACGAGACCGACGCAGCTGCTGGTGCCCCGACCGACTACGTTGTTGACGACCCCTACTTGCCAGAGCAACCAGGCAAGCCCCCCCCTTGATCACCAGATATCACCTATTCTTCTCTATACTGCTTGCATTAGAGTAGTGTAGCCTGTTACTGCTTTCGGTTAATCCTATTCTGCTGCATAGCCTGTCATTGTTGCTACATCTGTTGATACCTTACCTGCAATCCTAAATGCCTAGTGTAGGATGCTAGTTTGTCATCATTGGCCCTGCATTCTTGTCAGTCTGCCTTGCTATACTATCGGGCCGTGATCACTCGGGAGGTGATCACGGGTGTATGCTATACATATATACATACTATACAAATGGTGACTAAAGTCGGGTCGGGTCGAAGAGTACCCGCGAGTGATTCACGGATTGGGGGCTGAAAGGACCTTTGTCCCAACGGCCCTTTGAGTGGATCTTTGTGGCGGAGCGACAGGGCAGGTTGAGACCACCTAGGAGACAGGTGGGCCAGGCCCTGGTCGGCGTTCGCGTTTACTTCATAATAACACGTTTAACGAGATTGGATATTTGATCTGAGTCTGGCCACTGGCCTATACGCACTAACCAACTACGCGGGAGTAGTTATGGGTATCCCGGCGTCGTGGTATCAGCTGAAGCCTTCTTGACGTCAGCGACTGAGCGGCGCACGCCGTGTTGG
Source organism: Thinopyrum elongatum (assembly GCA_011799875.1). Classification (NCBI taxonomy): domain Eukaryota; kingdom Viridiplantae; phylum Streptophyta; class Magnoliopsida; order Poales; family Poaceae; genus Thinopyrum; species Thinopyrum elongatum. Next base: position 12,432,507 of record CM022302.1, on the reverse strand, counting down.
ACCGCGCTAACGTAACCGCCGTGATCGTGTGGGTTGCTAGGTCTGCTCGCGGCCGCGTACGCAACGTGCAGGAGCGCACTGGGCGATGGGCCCAGACCCCAGAGTGCCTAGGATTAGTCCGGCGTGCTGACCTCTCTGTTGAGCCTAGGTGGGGCTGCGACGTGTGGATCTTCCGAGGCCGGGCATGACCCAGGAAAGTGTGTCCGGCCAAAGGGGATCGAGCGTGTTGGGGAATATGTGGTGCACCCCTGCAGGGAAGTTTATCTATTCGAATAGCCGTGTCCCTTGGTAAAAGGACGACCCGGAGTTGTATTCCGACCTCATGACAACTAGAAATGGATACTTAATAAAACACACCCTTACAAGTGACAGATATAACCCGGTGGTCGCTCTCTCGCATGGTGGCGACGAGAGGATCGACGGGTAGGATTATGCTATACGTTGTTGCTTGGTTAACTTCCAACTACTCTCTTCTATTGCTTCAAGATGGAGGCTGCCAGAAGCGTAGTCTTCGACAGGACTAGCTATCCCCCTCTTATTCTGGCATTCTGCAGTTCAGTCCACCGATATTGCCTCTTTACACATATACCATGCATATGTAGTATAGATCCTTGCTTGCGAGTACTTTGGATGAGTACTCACGGTTGCTTTCCCCCTCCTTTCCCCCTTTCCCTTCTTGCTGGTTGTCGCAACCAGATGTTGGAGCCCAGGAGCCAGACGCCACCTACGACGACTACTACCACCAGGACGGAGCCTACTACGTCCAGGACGCCGACGACCAGGAGTAGTTAGGAGGATCCCAGGCAGGAGGCCCTGCGCCTGTTCGATCTGTTGTATCCCTGTTTGTGCTAGCCATCTTATGGCACCTTGTTTAACCTATGTCTGTACTCAGATATTGTTGCTTCCGCTGACTCGTCTATGATCGAGCATTTGTATTCGAGCCCTCGTGGCCCCTGGCTTGTATTATGATGCTTGTATGACTTATTTATGTTTTAGAGTTGTGTTGTGATATCTTCCCGTGAGTCCCTGATCTTGATCGTACACGTTTGCGTGCATGATTAGTGTACGATTGAGCCGGGGGCGCCACATATTCACATATCTACATATGAGTCATCCCTGAAGATAGACAAATCCACTGCTAGCAACATTACTTATTGGACTACACACATCAATATGTATGATTACCAATAAGCTCGTTACCCGTTCCTTATGGCCCATGAATGGTATTTTAGTCACTCTGCTTTTGGACAAAAGTTGCTAGTGTTAGATGATTCATAATCAAATGACTTCAAAATCCATCATTATGGAATTTCTCCATGCGGGTTTCTCCATTGTGACCAAATGCAGTGCCACACATATGTGGTATTCTTTTAGTCTCGCGACATTTAGCATCAGCGTTATGGATGTATTATATTATCATCAATATTCACAACATACATCTCATTCATAATGGAAGTATGGCCCTTATGCTATTCATAACACTGAACAACAATTGTTCTTTTATGAACAACCTCCTTGCAACAAACTTTATGCAACGGGCTAGAGTGTACAAAACTCTAAAATAAATTTATGAAAATAAATGCCGGTCATGTTAATTAATTTACATCATATAGTCATCTCATACATAATCAAATTAAATATGATGACAACTATACCACATCTCATGCTCATACATCCTGCAAAACCAAATCAAACGCCTCTAATCGGTAGATACAAGATTTTATTTTACGTGGCTTCCAAGGTTTCGAAACAAACCGAAGCTACCAACGTCCATCAACAAGTATGATTATTCAAGTTAGTAGATTAACTTTGCGGGGTGTATGAAACACAAGATAAAAATCTCGAGCCCCATACTGAACTTTGTCATACGCAAGAACCCCGTGCAGATCATATCTGCATTGCCCTTTAGTTTGCGAAACATTCATCTTTCTTAACTATGGCGAAACCCAAAGACACTGAAGCACATCGTTGATCTGTCAACTAGCATACCCAGGAGCAGCATAGAAGGATCACAGATAGCCAGAACTTTGTACCAAAGTTCCATCATGCCATCAAGATCAGAACTACGCAAATTCAAGGGAAGCAACAAGAACATCGGGTAATAGATTTCATCAGCTACCCGCACAAATAATTTTCAGCACTAGAACTCATCTACTTCAAAATTATATTGTACAATACCCATACATCTCATGTATTCTAGATCATAACCTACATCTACGCATAGCACAACTCTGATACTACTGTAGGGTAACGCAGCAGAAAACAAAAAAAATTCTGTCCTACGCACCAGCCCAGGACCACTAGCGAGATGCATACAAGGTTTGATCTGATCGTTACCAACTCATAGCTCAGCGGAAGTAGAGTTGGTAAAGATCATCGATGCAGATCCCCGCAGCTAGGATTTTACAACCTCCCAACCACGAGGATTTTCTCCCTCAGATAGCTCCTCGGACGGTCCCCCGGACAGCCCTTCAGGAGGCTGTCGAACAGTCCCTCAGATAGCCCTTCGGGAGGCTCCTCGAACAGTCCCTCGGACAGAAGATCGAACATATGACCTCTCTACCGGTTGCACACATATGGTGTCACCTATCCAGCAGGGCTTCGCCTCCCAGAACAAATCCCTACCGGAAACCAGACAGCCTTTCGGCACTATGAAACAATTTCGTGTGAGGGAGAGAGAGATAGCAGATCATGCATGCCTTGTGTTGAGAGAGTTGGAGTGAGTTGGAGAGCTCCTCTCCTCCTCCTTTTATAGTGGTGGAAGGGGTGGAGGAGGGCTGAAAATATCAGCCCACAAAGGGCCCCCCCCCTCCAAAACATCACCCCACCAATTGTGGGAGGATGCCCACAAGCCTCCCCCCTCCCCCACCACAATGGCTGAAATTTGGGGCACCCCCAAGGGGCCCCCACCACTTCTCCAGCATGTCACCATGTTTTGTGGGGCTTATCCCTCACCATGGGGGGACCCCAACCAGCACCCACCAAAAGGGGGATGCCCCCTAAAGGGGGCACCCCCATAAACCAGCCCAAAACAGCCCCCACGAAAAGGGGGAGGCTGCCCCCCGGCAGAAACATCATGCCGGGGCTGTCTAGAAAATTCCAGAAGGTCCTAAAACTTTTTCGGTACCCTCCAAAATATATAGGACGCATTTTGAAACTTTTTGGGCATGATTGTTGGCTCTAAAACATTTCCGGTATGATGGTTTTACTCCGAAACATTTCTGGTATCTCCGAAACATTTCCGGTTTTATCTCCGAAACTTTTCCGTCGTCTCTGAAACTTTTTTGGTGACTTTCTCTCAGATTCCCTGTCTAGTATTCAGCAGATAGATGACCCTAAAGTGTGTGACCCTATAGGTTCAGTGAAGTATAGACATGACCGGAACACTTTTCGATTAATGATCAATAGCGGAACCGTGGACATCCCTATTGACCCGTATACCCACACGAATAAATATTCAAGCGAACCTATAGTTACCGAATGCTGTTCATGTTGCTTCGCGATATGTTACGAATACCCGAGGTGAGATTTAATGGCATCCTCGTGAATCAACAACTTGTTCACTATGACAGTTTCCTCATTACCAGTTTTGTTCTCTTTTCTCGTTCCCGTGTTCCAGCATCCCCGTGATCAAATCACGCTGTGTCTGGTCCGACGATGATGGATACCATGACACCAAGAGGGCCCAAAGAATATCTTTCCATCATTGGAGGAGCAAATCCCAATCTTGAGCTATCTAGTTCCTTGTCATACTTTTCCATGAACCCGTAAGACGCCGTAATAGCCACCCTATTACGGATGACGTTTAACAAACCCCAAAGTTAATGAAGCAACTGTGAAGGAACTCGATACTCTCATGGTCTAAGGAATTATGCAAACGTTAACTTCCTCTGTGTTATATACCATCAACTTATGACGAATGTATCTCATAGCATAACATCAATTGGGTCCATTCAACACAAGTATTCTTCTAACATTGTGTCCTCAAAGTTACCGGCATACTCATGCCCATGATCAGGAAAACAGAATCATCATGCAACACTTCAGCTAGTCTTAGAGGCTAGACTAGGAATACATTTTACCGTTTATTATTCCACACGTGCACACGAGTTTCCCTCCGAACCTAGTGGTTATTGCAGACTCGAGAACCATTGTAGTTATAGCACAGAATATAAACATAATTATGAACATGGAAATAAATAATAACATTTATTATTGCCTCTAGGGAATATTTCCTACAGGGTGGATATCAACGCCCGCCACTGGTAGAACTATTACCAGTGGCGGGAGGTCAGTGGTGGGAACCCTCCACTGCCGCGCCCACCACTGCTAGCATGTTTCCTAGTAATGTGATAGTCCTATCACATTTTTGAACTCTCCCAGCTACACTATAGAGGAGAAGTTTGTTCTTATTGAGGATTATATTGGTGGTTTGCAATTTACTTGTGCTCATGATGCTGCTAATGAAAATTATATGATTGTGCTTGCTGCTCCTACTTGCAATTATTATGAGAAAGGGCCCTTGTCTCTCCCTCTCTATGTCTCTAATACACTAAAATTGCAAAAGACTACTTATACCATGCATTGGCCTTTACTTTGTGTTCATGAATTGTTCTCGTTTGACATGCCAATGCATAGAAAGAGGGTTAGACTTTATTGTTACATTCTCTATGTTACTTTGTGCACTCTACTGAGATCCAAAATTTTATTAATTAAAATTGGATTTGATATACCATGGAATCCTGGTGGAATAATTAATTGAGCACTTTAAACCTAGCTATATGGCTTTAGAGAAAGCGCTGCCTGGGAGGCAACCCAAAAGTTTTTGAGAGTCTTTTGCTACTGTTTTCACCAAATAAACTTTTCAAAAACCAAAATAAATAAAGAGGGGAACTTCAAACTTTTTCAAAAAGAGAAGTAATTGGAAAGGTGTGCATTGGAGAAGTGGGGGTATACCTTGAACATTTGTGTTCATGCCCATGGAAACAATGTAAATCTTTGTCATGGAAGCTTCTCCTAAAAATAATTATCCCCTTGTATAAACCATTGTACCATAAAAATAAAGTGCCAAGAATTGCCTTTAGCATGTTAAGTTTCCAATTGTATGTGTGCTGTGCTGAAACATAAATTTTTCTGCCAGTAAAAAAATTGTCACAGATTAACAGAACATGGTAAAATCATGAAATTTTAACAAAATACATATGTATGAGTTCTCTGTTATGTGCTAAGTTTTCAGAATTTTTAGTGTAACATAAGTATAAGCATCATCTGCATCTTTACAGACTGCCCTGTTTTAACAGATAGCTGTTATAGTTTCTTTAACTGCATATGTTTGCTTTTTATTGTTCCTATTGTGGGGTAGGAATTCTAAAATTGTGTTAGCATGCAGTAGCTAATATTGAATTATAATTATGCAAAAATGTTATAGCAAATCATGAGTAGGATTTGATGTTATTTATACTAACCCCTCTTATGAAGTTCTGTTAAGTTTTGTGTGGATGAAGTTTACTCAGGGGAGACAGTGATATGAGAGAAAGTTGAAGAGACACAAAAACTCAAGCTTGGGGATGCCTTGGGTATCCCCAAGAAATCATTTAAAGAGGTATCAAGCTCCAAGCTTGGGGATGCAGGGATGCCCTGGCATCCCCTTCATCTTCCTCAATAACTATCGGTATGTCTTGGTTGGACCTATATTTTTACTTGTTCACATGATATGTGTAAATTCTTGGAGCATCGCTTTTATTTTTCTTTTACAATAAACACACATCATGTTGGTTAGGGGATGGTCCTTCATGGTTCAGATATTTATAGAATGCTCTACGTGCATCACTTATATCTTTTAGAGTTTGGATATTTATAGAATACTCTATATACTTCACTTGTATCTTTTAGAGTCGGGATGTTTATAGAACACTCTTTATGCTTCACTTATACCTGTTAGAGCAACAGGGTGATAGAAACACTATAAACTCTTCGTGCTTCACTTAAATTTGTTGAAGGGTTGGAAATGTTGCTGGCTTGTGAATTAATTTGCATATTATTGGCATGGCATTAGTTTGTTAGCATTGAAATGATAGGTATGTATAGGTGGTATAATAAAAAAAATCCAAGAACAATCTCTAGAAGTTATAACTTGAGAATTGGATTCCTTGCAATTGTTTTGAGATAATGTGGAAGTAATAGATGAACATGTTGGTAAATAAGTTGGCGCCTGTTAGTGAAAAGATGTTATTAAAGTTGGTGGTACCGTACCCTTTCTTCATTAATGCACATAAGTTGGGAACTTAAAAAGTATTACAATGAGATCCGAGTTGAGAGGCAGTTGCAAGTGAACCAATCATGTAGGTTTGGCCAAGGACGCATAACGAGTTTATCTTGACAAACTATCCCCCTCGGAGTGCGTTGATTGCATGAGTTTTCTGATTGACGCCGCAAGATACTTGTAATAAGTACTTGAGTTCTTTATGACTAATGTTGAGTTTGAGATCGCTTACGCTCTTCAACTTTATCCATATTGCTAGCCTCTTCGGTATTGAGCATTGCCCCCTCTCACCTCGAGACTAGGTGCATCCTTCGTTGATACATTCAACCCCGTCGGAGGACTTTCTCTTGTTCTCCTACACATAAGCCACCTATCTTCCTCAAAACAGCCACCATACCTACCGATCATGGCATTTCCATAGCCATTCTGAGATATATTGCCATGCAACTTTCATCATCATTATCTACATTACATGATTAGATATTTGTTTTATATGCTATACAGTTTTTTGAGCTAGCAGTCTAGCTTTGTCTTGTTCTAGCATCATCTTTAGCTTCTCACATGTATTGAAAAGAAAAGAGTCATGGATACATTCAAAAAGTGTATTGTTCATCATTATAGAGTGTTACTCCTACCTGTGAGGATAAGAAAAAAGAAAAAAAAAGATAAAAGAAAGAGGGAGCAACACTACTATTCCTTTTTAGTATACACTTGTGCTTCAAAGTAGCACCTAGTTTTTGCTGATATCATAAAGTGCTTCAAAGTAGCACTACTGCATTCATAGAGAGTTTTCATGAGCTTCATGTTATATACACTTTTGGGGACTTTTATGGTATAGAACTTGGCTTATATATTCCAATGATATGCTTCCTCAAAATGCTTTAGGTCTTCATGAGCAAGCAAGTTGGATGCACACCCCACTAGCCCATAGGAGAGCTTTCATACATTTATAACTCTAGTGCATCCGTTGCATGGCAATTCCTACTCCTTGCATTAAGATCGATTATAAGGCCTCTCCATTGCCTAATGGTCAGCCACGTTGATGCTAGACTATTTTCCTTTTTGACTTCTCATAAACCCCCATCATTATTCTCTTTTTCCATTAAAGTGCTAAGATTGAGACTCGCGCTTAAGTATTGTATGTGTCGCGTGGTTAAATCATAAAGGCCATGTAATTAGCAAACTTGGTTCATCTATGTGTGAACCCGTTCCTGGATCATCTACGTGCGCCTCCTGATCCTCACTAAAAATGACTATTGCCGCGAAATCCCTGCGACAACGTCAATTCCCGTAGTAATCCTCATTCAAATGTAAGCTTGTAACACTTGAGATATCAAACAAAGCTTCATATACTAGTAGTAGTCCTTTAGAGAAGGGAGAATCCTGGTGAGGGCTAGTAACTAGCTCTAACACGGCGCTGGCCCGTTAGCCATGAGCAGATCTATAGTAGTGTGCTTGTAATATAATCTCTACGAACATAGTTACGGGATATTGTTTCAGTATGTAATTATTTCGTCAGTGCCACTGAAAATCCGATGAGAATTTTCCGACACAACCAGCACAGGCTTTGATAAGACTCATCCTTTCCTTAACCGTGCATGCAAACTCCGAAAAGGAAGCTGCGATGGAGAGCAAAGAAGATACCAAACCCAATATTCCTGCCCGCTCCAGCTACTATACTTCCCTCCGCAACCTCCATTCCTTTGATGCCACTCCATCCTCTCCTATATTAACCCGATATTGGTATATTAAATTAGCCAGTAGGCCAGTACACATCAGCTAGCTAAGTGCCCGCCCATTGTTTCGCTAGATCGTGAGTATATCTCTCGCAATGTCCTTCAATATTCACGACGAGGACCAGAACGTTCCTTATGAAGAATCACCAGGTGATTTTTTTTTCATTCAATTTTTTTATTGGGAGCATTAAAGCATCATTTCATTCACTGACAAGTGAATTATGACCAATGCATGGCCGGCGTCGATCGTCTGCCTGATGCAGGGACCATTCAGCAGGATCAGGTCGAAAACGTGGAGCTGGTGTGGCACAGCAACGACAAGGTGCCACTGCAGGAGAACAGGCAGCAAGTGATGCTGGAGCTCATCGATGCATCTTCCACCGGCGAACGCTTCGGGCTGGACCTCGTGGCTGTCCTGGACGTCAGCAGCGAAAGCATGGACTTTGATGGGAAGCATCGGCTCGACAAGATGAAGACCGCCATGCAGTTCGTCATGAAGAAGCTCAGCCCCATGGACCGCCTCTCCATCGTCACATTCTCCACCTACGCCGAGAGGCGGTGCCATCTGCGCTCCATGACCCAGGCTACCAAGGCACACCTAAAGGATATCGTCGATGGCCTGATAGCCGACGGCGGAACCAACATAAAAGCGGGCCTCGAGGCTGGCCACAAAATCCTTAACGACCGCTGCCGATGCGGCGGCCGCGTCGCCAGCATCTTTTTATTGTCCGATGGGGACGAGAGAATAGGCAAGGCAACCACTGTTGATGTCAGCGATGTGCCGGTCTACACGTTTGGTTTTGGTGCAGACTACGACCCCAAGGTACATGCACGAACATGATCCTTCCCTCCATTAATTGAGTGATTTGATAGTAATTAATTAATTCCGTATGTATGTGTATTTGATGGAACATGGTAGGTGCTGGACGAGATCGCAAGGAAGAGCAAAGGAGGAACGTTCAGCTTCGTAGGGGACGAGGAGAACATGACCAAGCCTTTCTCGCAGATCCTGGATGGCCTGCTCAGTGTCGTCCTCCAGGACCTGAAGCTCACCGTGTCCCCACAGCCCGGCGACCCCACCTCCACCATAGAGAAGGTTGACGCTGGTCTCCTCTACCCGTGTCCCCCAGAAACGTTCACCGTCAGCTTCGGCGATCTCTTCGCCGGAGAAGTACGCAAGATTATCGTCGACATACTCCTCCCTGTCGTGACCGTCCACAGGAGGAAAAGGGAGATTGCATTCGCCTATTGCACCTATAGGTATACATATACTCTCTCTCTCTCTCTCTCTCTCTCTCTCTCTCTCTCTCTCTCTATATATATATATATATATATATATATATATATATATAACGTCTCCATTAATTTGCACCGGCCGGCCGTCTAATACATACATACATACATACACGTGCAGCATCCAAGGACAACCCTTCTTCTCCCGTAAATTTATGCTCACTATAATCCGCACCGGATCAGTTGACCCGAACGTCAGGAAGCCGGAGGCCATGAGGACCGAGCTAGCCCGTCGCCGTCACGCAAACTACTTAGAGGAGTCGCGTACAATGGTGGACAGAAAGAACCTCAAGAGCGCCGAAAACAAGCTGGTGGAGGCCAAGAACGACCTTGAACTTGAGCAGACCAACTCCATGATTGAAATCCTCAGGACCCATCTGGACAAGCTCCTCGAGCTGATCCATTCTTCTTTTTGTGGTCTCCCAGCCTACCTGCGGTCATTGAAGACGTCGCATGATCGCCAGCGCATCACAGCGACGGGCGACGTCAAGAAGTGGCAGGCCCAAGAGCTTGAGACGAAGGTCTGGAGGAGACAGGCGGATTATTGGGAAGCACATCACGAGAGCTCCGAATCACATCACGAGAGCTCCAGGTGGGCGTGGGCGATGGGGATCCTGTGCAAGGTGCCGGGTTTATTAAAGAAATTCTTCACCCGGAGTGGATAGCCAATCCAGTCATGGTTCCTTAGAAGAACAACACATGGCACATGTGTATTTATTACATTAGCCTGAACAAGGCTGGCCCCAAGGATCTGTTCGCTCTACCTCGCATAGATCGGGTGGTCGACTTCACATTTGGCTGCAAGCGTTTATGTTTTCTGGATGCCTACTTAGGCTGTCACCAGATAAAAATGAATGAGTCGGATCAAATAAAAACTTCGTTTATCACCCTGTATGGGGCTTATTATTATATCTCCATGCCATTCGGTTTAAAAAATGTTGGTGCTACTTATCAGAGATGTATTAAAAAATGCTTGCATGACCAGATTGGTAGGAACGTCCAAGCTTATGTGGACAATATCATTGTGATGACGAATTAGAAGTCAGATCTCCTAACCGATTTGGCTCAGACCTTTGCCAATCTCAAGAGGTTCAACATGAAGCTCAACCCGGAAAAATATGTTTTCGGAGTAACTTCAAGGAAGCTTCTCGGTTTCATCATCTCCGAACAAGAAATCGAGGCGAACCCGGAGAATATTGACACCATCGTCAAGATGGGCAACCAAAAGATCTGAAGGAGGTATAGAAGCTGACCGGGTGCATGGCTGCGCTAAGCCGGTTCATTTCCCAACTCGATGAGAAGGCCCTGCCTTTCTACCGACTGCTCAAGAAGTCGGATCCATTCAAGTGGACCTATGAGGCCTAGCAGGCCCTTGACGACCTCAAGCGGCTGCTATCTACTTCGCCAGTCCTCGTCGCACCGATGGAGAAAGAGCCCATGCTACTCTACATCTCAGCCACCAATCAAGTGGTCAGCATCGTCATGGGAATGGAGCATGAGGAAGAAGGCCAAGTGTAGAAGGTACAGCGGCCCGTCTACTACATCAGTGATGTCCTTACCGACTCCAAGTAGCGCTACCCTCACTACCAGAAACTCGTCTATGGCGTGTTCATGGCAGCGCGTGTAACAGCCTAGAGTAATGCATTATTTATTTTTGCTTGTTATTTTATTTTGCCACACCAGGTCATCATGCCATCATGTCATCATGCTTTGAACTTGAAATGAGGTTGCTCAAACCCTCAACACATTTAATAAATCTAAAACCCCTAATTTAATTTGCCATTTTATTAAATTGGATTTTTTTAAACCTTGTTCCTTTTAGAACTTCTACCACTAGGAACCACTTGAAAACTTTGCACCAAGCCTTCCTACAACACTTGGAAGCTACCCTAATTATCTCATGATGTTGCCATGAGTCTACCACATAGCTATAGTAAAACCCCATTTAATATTTAAAATGAGCTTTTATTTTTTTGAAAAAATAATAATCCATAATCCAGATATTCTGAATATTTTTGTGTGGCCTTGTTATAGTTCAGAGAGGCTTCACAAAAAATTTCATAAATTTTGGAGCTAGTTTGACCTACCAAACAATTTCCAAACAGCAGTTCCTATTTATTTCCAGTAGAAATGATTAGGAGCCTCTGTGCAGTTTGTCACTTCGGCCCACTAAGGCCCAGTCGGCCCAACCTCCTGGTCATCTACTTCCTCATGTACGGTAGTGCATCCGAGATGGCCATGTCGGCCATGGCGCGATTTGACGGCCAGAGCAAGCTTCTTTAGCCCTACAAGTATGTCCCTAGGGTAGCCCTATCTCTCCTATTTTGCCTCCCCCTCCTAGCGCCGTCGCCCCTCTCCTGCTCGGCTCGCCATCGTCGTGCCAATTCGCGCGCTCCCGGAGATCTGCAGTCGGCCACGACCTCCACCACCGCCGCACCGAGCCTCCCCGTGCCGCCAAATTACGCCACCAAGCTCCTCTCGGTGAGCCTCGTCCATGCCCCTCCTCTCCGGCTTCTTTCCGCCTCCGAAGTTGCTGGCCCAAGCTCGTCCGAGCCATGGCCACCATGAACTCGTGTAGGAGATATTCCCTAGAGGCAGTAATAACAGTTTTTTTGTATCTCCGAGTTTGTAATGAATGTTTATGTTCCATGCTATAACTGCAATGATTCTCGAGTCTGCAATAACCACGAGGCTCGGAAGGAAACTCATATGCACGTGTGGTATAATAAACGGTAAAATGTATTCCTAGTCATGCCTCTATGACTGTCTCAAGTATTGCATGATGATCCTATTTTCCTGATCATGGGCATGTCTATGCCGGCAATTTTGAGGGCACAATGCTAGGAGAACACTTGTGTAGAATCGACCCGAATTGATGTTATGCTATGAGATACATTCGTCACAAGTTAATGGTTAATAACACAGAGATAGTTAATGTTTGCATAATTCCTTAGACCATGAGAGTATCGAGTTCCTTCGTACTTGCTTCGTGAACTTTGGGGTTTGTTAAACGTCATCCATAACTGGGTGGCTATTACGGCGGCTTACGGGTTCACGGAAAAGTATGACAAGTAACGAGATAGCTCAAGATTGGGATTTGCTCCTCCGACGATGGAGAGATATTCTCGGACCCTCTCGGTGTTACGGTATCCATCATCGTCTGGCCAGACACATTGTGATTTGATCACTGGGATGTCGGAATATGAAAACGAGAAAAGAGAACAAAACCGGTAACGAGGTAACTTGCATGGTGGACAAGTTGTTGATCCACGGGGATGCAATAAATCTCACCTCGGGTATTTGTAATATATCGTGAAGCAACAGGAATAGCACACGACAACTGGAGGTTCACTCAAATATTCATTCATGTGGGTATAGGGGTCAATATGGGTGTCCATGGCTCCGATGTTGATCATTGATCCGAAAGTGTTCTGGGTCATGTCTATACTTCACCGAACCTATAGGGTCACACGCTTAAGGGTCATTTATCTGCTGAATACTAGACAGGGAGTCTGAGAGAAAATCACCGAAAAAGTTTTGGACGAAACGGAAACGTTCCGGAGAGAACACTGGAATAGTTTCGGTGAAACTGAAAAGTTGTTTCAGGGTATTCCATTAAGTCATATTGGTTCTGGCACACGCCTGGAAATTCTTGGAGGGTGCCAGAATTGTTCTGGTAACTTCTGGAATTTTTCCGGAGAGAAAACCGGAAATGTTTCGGAGCAGCCTGAACTGCAATTGTAGCTTTTCGCTGAAGTAAAACATTGTTCCGGAATTGTTTCGGAATGCGTTCAAAATTGTTTTAGTGGGTACTTGAATTATTCTAGGCACACATAAATAATTTGGGTTTTATCGGACGCAGAAAAATGTCTTCATGAATAGTGAAAGTGCTTTATGGATATTTTTTGGAAAGCACCTTTTGGGATATTTCCAAAAAGGCTTCTAGAAGGGCTTGGGGGCCAAGGAAGCCCCTCATGGGGGGCCCCAAGGGTTGGCCGGCCATAGGAGGTGGAGCTCCTTGGAGCTCCACATGGCACCCCTTTTTGCTTATTCTTTTATGTAATGACATAAAGTGGGGGTACTTTTGGTATTTTTGAATGCCAACTTTACCCCTTGGCTTTCCTATAAATAGAGGTGGAGGGGGTGCTCTCCACATCTCATCGTTGCTCTCATACACATGCCATTTGACTTGTCTGGCTTCTCTCTCCCTCCCAGTGAAATAGTTTCGTAGAGCCAAAAGGTTGTCTGGGTTCCGGCAGGAACTAGCTCTGGACGGCGAAGCCCTGCCGGATAGCTGACACCGTATGTGTGCAACCCTGTAGAGAGTTCGTAGTTTCGATCTTTTGCCCAAGGGGCTGTTCGAGTGTCCTCCCGAAGGGCTGTCCGGGTTACCGTTCGAGTTTCGAGGGTCCTCCCGAAGGGCTGTCCGTGACATCGTCCGGGGGACTATCCGACCACCTCCCGAAGGGCTGTCCGACGAGGGAGTACATCCTTGCGGTTGGGAGGTTGTAAATCCTACCTGCAGGGATCTACACCGACGATCTACACCGACTCTTCTACCGCTGCGCTTCGAGTCGGTACGGATCAGATCAAACCTTGTATGCAGTCTCCATAGTGATCCTGGGTGTGCTCGCTGTGCCGAAATTTTTTGTTTCTGTCGCGTTCCCCTACAGTGGCATCAAGAGCCGTGCTATGCGTACATGCATGTTACGATCTAGAATACATGGAGATGTATGGGTATTGCATAATATAATTTTGGAGTAGATGAGATGTATTGCTGAAAATTATTTATGTGGGTAGCAGATGAAGTCTGTTACCCGATGTTCTTGTTGCTTCCCTAGAATTTGTGTATTTCTGATCTCGAGACAGCATGGTGGAATTTGACAAAGTTCTGGCAATCCGCGATCCTGATTGATCAATGAAGTGCTATCAGTTCATTGGGTTCCACCATAGTCAAAAGAAAGATGAAATTTCGCAAACGAAAGGGCAATGCAGATATGATCTGCACGGGGGTCATGCGGATGACAAAGTTTAGTATGGGGCTTGAGATTTTATTATCTCGTGTTTCATACACCCCGCGATATTAATCTAGCGACTTGAACAATCATACTTGATGATAAAACGTTGGTAGCTGCGGTTTAAGTCAAAACCTTAGAAGCCACGTAAAATAAAATTTTGCATAAACCGATTAGAGGCGTCTAACTTGGTTTTGCAGGATGTGCATGTGATGTCGTATAGCAATGCTCATATCAATTCGATTATGTATGAGATGACTATATGATGTAAATTTATTAACATGACCTGCTTGTCATGATTCGGCATGATGGCTGGAGCCATATGATTGTCACTTTAATGACCTGCGTGTCAACCTTAAGTAATGCACTTATTTTATTAGCTATAGAGATAGCAATATTATTTGGTGCATCCACAAGGTGGTGGCAATCTTCGCGAAGGTGAACACCGACGCAAATGCCGAAGACGAAGAAATACTTGACTTCTCCGTTAGAAAGGGCTATACCATATCGTGCTATTATGAATTGCTTGAGATGTTTATCCCTTATGATGCACCCTTTTGATTGCGCGGTAGTCGATTTTTATTTGGGTGATCTCTCACTTAAAATATCAAGCAGTTAGTGTTCTCCCAAGTGTAGCACCGTCACGGCACCTATCTTTTCGGGGTACCACATGGATACATGGGTACAAACGATTAGTGAAGTGTGAGGCGGGTGAGTTGAGACCTCGCAGCGAGATCACTTGGTTGTCTTGACATTATGGAGGATCATCCTGAGCTCGGAACACGCCCATCGAAAGATGAACAAGAGTCACATAGAGATGTGATTGGCAAGCTGGCCTACCGAATTGAAATTCTCGTCACTTGAGATGGATACATCCTTGGCGTTTTATTACAATTTGGGTCTTGTATCACTCATAATCAATTATGAGAGATATTGATTTGAGTGGGAGCGCACTTTAGAATAAAATTATTTATTCACTAGTGCAAATATCATTATGAACATAGTCTAAGTGAAACTTGTGTTTTCCATTGTAGATAAAATGGCTCGCAACACCGCGTTCAACTTAGGCTCGATGTTAGAGAAAGAGAAGTTAGCTGCGACTGGAAACAACTATGCGGACTGGGTCCGTAACCTGAGGATTGTCCTCAGGAGCGCTAGGAAAATGTATGTGCTTGAAACTGCTCTTCCAGCTAAACCGGCGGCAGATGCCCCGGAAGATGAACAAAATGTCTGGGGCACTAAGGATGATGATCACAACTTAGTGCAGTGCCTCATACTAGCTTGCATGAGTCCAGGGCTTCAAAAGCATTTTGAATTCCATAAACCTTGTGATATGATCCAGGAATTGGATGCCCTGTACAAGGAAACCGCAAGGTCTAAACGATTTGATATCATGAAGGCCTTGACGGAATGCAAGATGGCTGAGGGTAGTTCGGTTGGCGAACACGTAGTCAAAATGATTGGCTATGCTGAAAGGCTTAAAACCCTGGAATTTCCACTTCCACCTGACCATATGATGGACATGATGCTTCCTTCACTCCCCCCATCTTACGACGGTTTTATCATGAACTACAACATGAGTGGGATGGGGAAGACACCGGAAGAGGTGCTCGCCATGCTAAAAACTACGGAAGGAGGATTGCGGAAAAATCACAAGCAAGTGTTGCTTGTGAATAAAACCGCTAGTTTCAAAAAGAAAGGCAAGCCAAAGAAGGGCAAGGGCACCGGTAAGACCGGCTCCCAGAGCAACTCTAAGGGCGGATCCAAGAATGAAACTGATTGCTTCTACTGCAAAGGCACAGGACACTGGAAGAGAAACTGCAAGAAGTATCTGGAAGATAAGAAGTTCAGGAAAACCGGAAAAGGTATAATTGTTATACAAGTTAATGTCATTGACGTTTTGCTTGCTAGCGAAAATTCTAAGTCTTGGGTATTTGATACTAGATCGGTTGCTCATATTTGCAACTCGATATAGGGGCTTCAGAAGGTGCGCAAACTAGGAAAGAATGAAGTCGTGATGCGCATCAGGAACGGCGCTTGGATCACCGCTCAAGCCGTCGGCATTATGCCTCTACGTCTCCCTTCAAGATTTATCTTAGAGCTAAATAACTGTTATTTTGTTCCACTATTGTGTTGAAACATTATCTCCAGATCATGTTTAGTACACGATGGGTATTCGTACAAGTCTGAGAACAATGGTTGTTCACTTTATTGTAAGGATATGTTTTATGGATTTGCACCCATTATTGGGGGCCTTTTCATACTAAATCTTTAATGTGAAAATGATGTCTTTAACGTGAATGCTAAACGCCTTAAGAAGGCTGATACCACCACCACTTTCATGTGGCACTGTTGGCTTGGCCAGATCGGAAAGAAACGCATGCAAAGACTCCATAAAGATGGAGTTTTACCATTCCTTGATTTTGAATCATTTGACACATGTGAAGCTTGCTTGATGGGGAAAATGACCAAGATGCCGTTCACGGGTCATCCTGAACGGGCGAGTGAATTATTGGAAATAATACATAGTGATGTATGTGGTCCAATGAGCACAATCGCACGGGGTGGGTATTTCTACTTCGTGACTTTTACTGATGATTTGAGTAGGTATGGATATATCTACTCGATGAAGCATAAGTCGGAAACCTTTGAAAAGTTCAAAGAAGTTCAGAATGATGTAGAAAATCATTGTAACAAAAGGATTAAGTTTCTGCGGTCTGATCGCGGGGGCGAATATCTTAGTCATGAGTTTGGCCAATATCTGAGTGATCGTGGAATCGTTTCACAACTTACGCCTCCCCGAACTCCACAGAGAAACGGAGTATCGGAAAGACGTAACCGAACCCTGTTAGACATGGTAAGGTCGATGATGTCTCTTACAGATCTACCGATATCTTTCTGGGGTTACGCACTAGAAACTGCCACTTATACATTAAACAGAGCACCGTCTAAGTTTGTTGCGACGACACCACATGAGATGTGGCATGGGAAGATTCCTAGTGTGTCACATCTTAAAATTTGGGGTTGTGAGGCATACATAAAGCGTTTACAGCCAAGCAAACTTGATCCCAGATCAGACAAATGTTACTTTGTAGGTTATCCTAATAACACCATCGGGTATTCCTTCTACAACCAGTCCGAGGGCAAAGTGTTTGTCGCAAAAGTTGGACACTTTCTCGAGAAAGAGTTTCTCGCCAAAGAATTAAGTGGGAGGACAGTACAACTTAATGAGATTAGTGAATCTTCGGCAACCGTTGATATGGCTAAGGAACCGGAAGAAATTCCGCTAATTATTCCTACAACCGAGCCGGAAGTTGTCGCATGTGATGCGGAAACTTCAGACAATGTTGTAACTGAACCACGCAGATTAGGTAGGGCTATCCAGCCACCTGAGTGGTTTCATAACGAAATCTTCATTCTTGAAGACGATGAACCTGCGCACTACAAGGAAGCGATGGCGGGGCCCAGCTCAAGGGAATGGCACAAGGCCATGAAATCCGAGATGGAATCCATGTATGAAAACCAAGTTTGGAACTTGGAAGAACTCCCAGAAGGCGTAAAGCCCATTGGTTGTAAATGTATTTTCAAAAGAAAGACGGACGCGGATGGTAACATTACTATCCACAAAGCTAGATTTGTCGCGAAAGGGTTCACGCAAGTTCCAGGAGTGGACTACGACGAGACTTTCTCGCCCATAGCTATGCTTAGGTCTGTTCGGATATTACTAGCAATTACTGCTTATTTCGATTATGAAATATGGCAGATGGACGTCAAAACGGCTTTCTGAAATGGAAACCTCAAAGAGGATGTATACATGATACAGCCAGAAGGTTTTGTCGTTCATAAGGATGCTGGGAAGGTATGCAAACTTTAGAAAGCCATTGATGGTCTGAAGCAAGCATCAAGGAGCTGGAACATTCATTTTAATGAAGTGGTCAAACAGTTTGGCTTCATCAGGAATGACGAAGAATCTTGTGTTTACAAGAAGTTTAGTGGGAGCGCAAAAGCATTTCTAATCTTGAATGTGGATGACATATTGTTGATTGGAAATGACGTGAATTTCCTTCGCGAAATAAAAGACTCATTGAAGAAAAGTTTTTCAATGAAAGACATAGGCGAAGTGGCATATGTATTGGGCATCAGAATCTATAGAGATAGATCAAGACGCCTGATAGCGCTTAGCAAAAGCACGTACATTGACAAGGTGTTGAAAAGGTTCAACATGGATAACTCCAACAAAGGACTACTCCCCATGTCACCTGGCACAGTGCTTTGCAAGAATCAGTGTCCTTGGACTCTCGATGAGTGAGTACAGATGAATGATGTTCCATATGCCTCGGCAGTTGGTTCTATTATGTATGCCATGCTATGTACAAGACCGGATGTTTCCTATGCGCTAAGTGTTAGCAGCCGGTACCAAAGTGATCCAGGATTGGAACACTGGGCTGCAGTCAAGGGTATTCTTAAGTACCTCAGAAGGACCAAGGATTTACTCCTTGTGTACGGAGGTGATGAAGAGCTCATTGTAAGTGGTTACACTGATGCAGGCTTCATGACTGACCCAGATGACTTCAAATCTCAATCAGGCTATGTTTTCATATTGAACGGTGGCACAGTTGATTGGAAAAGTTCCAAACAAAAGACTGGGGGATTCTATGACGGAGGCAGAATATGTTGCAGCTTCAGAAGCCTCCAAGGAGGCGGTATGGATCAAGCAATTTCTTGAAGACCTTGGTGTGGTTCCTAGTGCTCTGGACCCGGTGGAGATCTATTGTGATAATAGTGGCACCGTGGCTCAGGCAAGGGAGCCAAGTTCGCACCATAAGACAAGACATATTGAACGCAAATATAAACTCATTCGACATCATGTCGAAGCTGGTTTAGTGAAAGTACGCAAAGTTCACATGGATCTGAACGTGTAAGACCCGATGACAAAGCCTCTACCACCAGCAAAGCATGAGCAACACCAGATTGCCATTGGTGTTAAGGAAACCATGTAACTGGATTATGACTCTAGTGCAAGTGCGAGTCTGTAGAAGATATGCCCTAGAGGCAGTAATAACAGTTATTTTGTATCTCCGAGTTTGTAATGAATGTTTATGTTCCATGCTATAACTTCAATGATTCTCGAGTCTGCAATAACCACGAGGCTCGGAGGGAAACTCATATGCACATGTGGTATAATAAACGGTAAAATGTATTCCTAGTCATGCCTCTATGACTGGCTCAAGTATTGCATGATGATCCTGTTTTCCTGATCATGGGCATGTCTATGCCAACAATTTTGAGGGCATAATGTTAGGAGAACACTTGTGTAGAATCGACCCGAATTGATGTTATGCTATGAGATACATTCGTCACAAGTTAATGGTTAATAACACAGAGATAGTTAATGTTTGCATAATTCCTTAGACCATGAGAGCATCGAGTTCCTTCGTACTTTCTTCGTGAACTTTGGGGTTTGTTAAATGTCATCCGTAACTGGGTGGCTATTACGGCGGCTTACGGGTTCACGGAAAAGTATGACAAGTAACAAGATAGCTCAAGATTGGGATTTGCTCCTCCGACGATGGAGAGATATTCTCGGGCCCTCTCAGTGTTACGGTATCCATCATCGTCTGGCCAGACACATTGTGATTTGATCACTGGGATGCCGGAATACGAAAACGAGAAAAGAGAACAAAACCGGTAACGAGGTAACTTGCATGGTGGACAAGTTGTTGATCCACGGGGATGCAATAAATCACACCTCGGGTATTTGTAATATATCGTGAAGCAACAGGAATAGCACACGGCAACTGGAGGTTCACTCAAATATTCATTCGTGTGGGTATAGGGGTCAATATGGGTGTCCATGGCTCCGATGTTGATCATTGATCCGAAAGTGTTCTGGGTCATGTATATACTTCACCAAACCTATAGGGTCACACGCTTAAGGGTCATCTATCTGCTGAATACTAGACAGGGAGTCTAAGAGAAAATCACCGAAAAAGTTTCGGACGAAACGGAAACGTTCCGGAGAGAACACTGGAATAGTTTCGGTGAAACTAAAAAGTTGTTTGAGGGTATTCCATTAAGTCATATTGGTTCCGGCGCACGCCTGGAAATTCTTGGAGGGTGCCAGAATTGTTCTGGTAACTTCTGGAATTTTTCCGGAGAGAAAACCGGAAATATTCCGGAGCAGCCGGAACCGCAATGGTAGCTTTTCGCTGAATAAAAACATTGTTCCGGAATTGTTTTGGAATGCGTTTAAAATTGTTTTAGTGGGTACTGGAATTATTCTAGGCACACAAAAATAATTCGGGTTTTATCGGACGCAGAAAAATGTCTTTGTGAATAGTGAAAGTGCTTTATGGATATTTTTTGGAAAGCACCTTTTGGGATATTTCCAAAAAGGCTTCTAGAAGGGCTTGGGGGCCAAGGAAGCCCCTCATGGGGGGGGCAAGGGGTGGCCGGCCATAGGAGGTGGAGCTCCTTGGAGCTCCACATGGCACCCCTTTTTGCTTATTCTTTTATGTAATGACATAAAGTGGGGGTACTTTTGGTATTTTTGAATGCCAACTTTACCCCTTGGCTTTCCTATGAATAGAGGTGGAGGGGGTGTTCTCCACATCTCACCTTGCTCTCATACACATGCCATTTGACTTGTCTAGCTTCTCTCTCCCTCCCAGCGAAATAGTTTCGTAGAGCCGAAAGGCTGTCTGGGTTCCGGCAGGAACTAGCTCTGGACGGCGAAGCCTTGCCGGATAGCTGACACCGTATGTGTGCAACCCCGTAGAGAGTTCATAGTTTCGATCTTTTGCCCGAGGGGCTGTTCAAGTGTCCTCCCGAAGGACTGTCCGGGTTACCATTCGAGTTTCGAGGGTCCTCCCGAAGGGCTGTCCGTGACATCATCCAAGGGGCTGTCCGACCTCCTCCCGAAGGGCTGTCCGACGAGGGAGTACATCCTTGCGGTTGGGAGGTTGTAAATCCTAGCTGCAGGGATCTGCACCGACGATCTACACCGACTCTTCTTCCACTGCGCTTCGAGTCGGTACGGATCAGATCAAACCTTGTATGCAGTCTCCATAGTGATCCTGGGCGTTCTTGTTGTACCAAAAAATTTTGTTTTCTGTTGCGTTCCCCTACAACTCGGCCATGCCCGAGCCCCGGCCTCCAGCCGCAAAATCCAATCCTCCCGCCGCCGCACCACCGATAAGCAGTGGAATGAACCTCGGTGGCAATACAACTGGTCTATGACGGGTAGAAGTACATCTGCTTGCCGGGGGGTGCTAGACTATTGTTATGGGAAGGAGTCGTACGGGTGAAGGTAGAGGGAACTTAGAGTTGCGTACAGTGGAAGGACCGCCCCCCCCGTCACTCCCCCCCCCCCCCGCGTGCTCGCGTGCTCGTTCGCAGCCGAGCTGCGCCCCTGCGGGCCACCGGCGACCCCCTGCCCTACTCTGTGCCCGTGGCCGAAAGGCCATGCCTTGCCTCAGTCCGGTTTATTTCCGGTTCACCTGCAGTCTAATTTTTCCTTGGTTAACCATGGTTCGGTCCGAGTAGATCTACGGTTTGGTCCCCGTGAGTATGACGTTTGGGACCCACGACAACTCAGTTGACCGGTCTGTGGACCGAATTGACCCAGCCCGTGGGACTTCAGCCAGTAGCGCGGTAATTTTGGCCCCTTTAAGCTTTTGGGCTTTTGGATATTATCTGTTATTTTCATAAAATACTTTAAACTCACAAAATTCATATTAAATTCATACCAACTTAGAAAAATGCATATGACCTATCAAAATGTTCATAAAAATGCCAGCTTTCTGTTCATGTCATTCGTACCCATGTTAAAATTCATGAGAATTTGTGTATTATTTAAATATCATTAATTGAATATTTAACTTGCAAAAATCATATGAAATCAACCCTTGGTCGGAAAAATATGTTATTTATATCAAAATTTGTAGAATAATGCATAGATCCTATTCATGTCATAATCATGCATGTTAATCACCTTTAACCTATTGCTTAGGTGTAATTTGGATTAAACCCTAATCTTTAAACATGGGATCTTTTGGAATTATGTTTTATTAAATATTCCTTCCCATTTAAACTGACTAGCCTAGTTTAATTATCTTCCATCACCATCTATTGCCATGACATGTATCATCATATTGTTTGAGCATTGCATTGCTTGTATTTATTGTTGTTCCTTGTTTTTCCCGAGTTTCTTCTTCCCAATAGACACCACTACTATTGTTGAGTACGATACTACTTCCGAGGGCCCAGCTCACTACCAGGCTACTGAGCCGACATGAAAGCAACCCACCTTGATCATGCTGAATCCTATGCTTCTCCCTCATGCTTGCATCAGGGTATCGATGTTGTAGTGGTCCTTCGATACCTATTTTGTTGCATGACCTGATTTTTGTCACCCTGATATTGCCTTTGCCTACATTCCTAGCATGCCTATTTACTGCTTATATTATGGCCATGTTAGCTATGTTCACTTGTAGTAGTATGCTATGCTTAGGGTTTCGCTTCAGTCCTGTTATATCTAGTGGTTGTTACTCATTGGTAATTAACCTGGCTCTGATACATTTCATATTGTGTTATGGAGATAATTATGCTAATATGTAATAAATGCAAAGGTGAGAGGCCATGCTGGATGCATTGGTGTTTTGTTCCACTTGGGCCGACACTAGGACACAAGATCTTGTTATCTTGATCCAAGACTAAGCATACTCAACCTCTCGTTGGGGGATATGGGGCCCCTCTCGGCCTAGTACCTTACCTAAGACCTATCCAGGAGTCGCATAGTTTGGACATTCCATTTGTTGCGTGAGTTGGTGTGCGTCCAAGTAAGTGATGTGGTGTGTTGCATTGTATTTACTTAGGTGCGGCATGTTTTGCTAAGTGATTATTGATATGTCTCAAATGTATCTACTTTTTTGAACACTTTTGCTATGTTTTTGTCCTCTAATTTGTATAACTTGAATAAAAACTAATGGGACTAAAGTTGTTTTCAGCAAGATTTCCAATGGTGTTGTTTTTTGTGCAGGATAAGTCCTCAGAAAAATAAATAAAAATATGCACGTAAGTTTCAGGAGAATTGAGCCACGGAGCCACAGGGGCATGCCGGGGGGCCACCCGTGGGGCCCATAAGGCCCTAGCACGCAACCCAAGGCCTAGCCACATGAGGGGCGTGTGGGGCCCACATGTGCCACCTCCCGTGTCTCTTTCGCCCATAAATCCTCTCTTGACCTAAAAACCCTCGACATATTTTTACCTAATTTTTCTGTGAGGCAGAACTGCCGCCATCTCTGATCTTCTTTCGGAGGGCTTTCTGGAGGCTGATCTGGCCTTCGTAGAGGGGAATTCTTCGCCATCATCACCACCAACTCCTTCTCCATCAATGATTCCATGATCTTCCTGCTCATGTGTGAGTAATTTCTTCATAGGCACATGGGGTGGATGGGAATTGGATGAGATCCTTTATGTAATAGTTGCTGGATTTGTTAGGGTTTGATGCCTAGTACCCTATATATTCTGAGATCGATGTTGCTATGACTTTGCTATGCTTAATGCTTGACACTAGGGCCCAAGTGCCATGATTTCATATCTGAACCATATGTGTTTTCATGAATATCTATGTGACTGATCTTACCTGCACGTTGTATGCACCTGTTACTGTTCTGAATCGGAGACCCCGAAGTGACAATAGTCGGGATATCAAAGGGGATGGATGTAATTTGAGGATTGCATGTATTCAAAGAGTGTTAATGCTTTGATCCGGTACTTTGTGAAAGGAGTAGCTTAATTACCCTTAATTTCCATTAGGATCCCGCAGAAACGGGAGGGTAGAACAAAAGATGTTATGCATGTTCTTATCGCAAGCACATACAACTACATACGGAATACATGCCTACATATGATTGATGAATTGTAGTTAGTTTGTTGTCACCCTATGTTACTACTATTACATAATTCATTCTATACATGCAACGTCCCATTATCCATCCCCATGCCTACTCTTTTGATGATTGTTGCTCTCTTTACGATATTTGTACCTGGCAACTGTTGAGTATTATTGCATCTTGTTACTTTACTGCAATCCTATTACAATCACTACATCGCTTTTGCTAGTAATAAATTCTCTTGAACAAGTATTTGTTTTCAGGTGTGGTTGAATTGATAACTCAACTGCTAAGGCTTATAAATATTCTTTGGCTCCCCTTGTGTCAAAGCAATATAATTCAGTTGTGATCCCCTACACCTATGGGTTACTAGTTATCCTACGGGCTCTAGCCATCTTGGCCGTGCACGCAATAGTTGTGTCCGTCTCGAAGATTCGGCCGGACTAATGATTCAGGTTAAACTCAGTTGGGTGACTCCTTGGACTTGTTTGCATCGGAGGAGAAATGTCATGGTCGATCTCACTCTGTCGGCACACCTCGTGAAGTGTGCTTTGAGTACTGGCATCAAGAGTGATCGGCACGTGTTAGGGTAAATTGGTACACCCCTACAGGGTTAAATCTATTTGAATAGCCATGTCCCCAGTTATGAATGACATGGAGATTTTGTACTTGATCATAGAACAACTCCAGCTAATAATCAATAAAACTTGCCAACTTAGGTGTGAGTGCCTTGGGATTGCTTCCTCATGGGTGATGCGAGGGGGTGATGCAAGGTAGTGTTATGATGTGGGGGCTAGGATAGATGGCTCATATACGCTCTCTTACCTTATCTCTGATAGACGCAAGTGGTAGGATGTCTCTATAGGATGCTAGTGCTTGCTGCCACTCATACCACATAACCATTCATGAGAATGATGCATACTTAGTATAGATCTGATGTAAGTCTTGCGGAGTACATCTTTGTACTCACCCTTGCTATTCCTATATAACTAGTTGTAGATGATGCATATGATCCAGATGGTGGCTACTTCGTGGAGTTCGACGACGATGAGTAGCTAGGAGGTCCCAGGTGGCAACCTGAGCCCTATGGGAGGGTCGTCATCTTTTATTTTCCTGCTCATGCTGCCGCGATCCACCTCTCTTCCCATCTCAACTCTGCCTCCTTCCCACCCGCAGCCGTTGCCTTCCCTAGCCGCCGCTGCCATCTCACTACCGAAGCCGCCACTTCGGCTCCCCACCATAAACTCTATGAACTTCACCGTGTCCTTCCTCTCCGGGTCTTCTTCGCCGGCGCCACCACAGTCGTGCTACCCGGCACCGCAGCAGGGGTCATCCATGAGCCGGCCCCTGCTCTCCATGGCGCCCGCCCGGCGGGCCACTAGGCCTTCTTCACGGCGCCGGCGCAACCGCCACATGGTGCTAGTGACGACTGGTATATGGACACCGGGGCCACCGCCCACATGTCTTCCCATCCCGGTAACCTTCACACTTCCTATCCCACCAACACCTCCACTCACATTACCGTCGGTGATGGTTCATCTCTTCCTATAATACATGTTGGGCATGCTTCGTTTCCATCTTCGTCTATGCCATTATCTTTGTCTAACATACTTGGTTCTCCTTCACTTATCAAGAACCTTCTTCCTGTTCGATGTTTCACTCGTGAAAACCCAGTTACTGTTGAATTTGACGAGTTCAGGTTTTCTGTCAAGGACGCCCGTACCCGGATGGTGCTCCACTGATGTGATAGCCCCGACAAGCTATACCCGGTCCACCCATCCTCTTCCACCACCACCGCTCTAGTCGCCTTCTCTACCTGTGTGGATCTTTGGCACGCTCGTTTGGGTCATCCCAACCCCACTACACTTTGTCATATTCTTCAGACTTTCAGTTTTACTTGTGATAAGATCGACAATCACACTTGTCATGCTTGTCGTCTAGGCAAACATGTTCGTCTTCCGTTTAGTGCATCATCCAGTGATTACACCAATTATCTCACTCTATTTCTTCTACGTGCCACGGCTGCCAGCTCGCCGCCCGCCTCGTCTGCTGTGGCTGGAGGCTCAGGTGCCACGGCTGCCAGCTCGCTGCTTGCCTCGCCTGCTGTGGCTGGAGGCTCGGGTGCCACCGACGCCACCACGCTGCGCGCCTCGTCCGCTGTGGCTGGAGGCTCGGGAGCCACGGTCGCCAGCTCGCTGCCCGCCTTGCCCGTTGTGGCTAGAGGCTCAGGAGCCACGGTCGCCAGCTCGCTGCCCGCCTCGCCTATTGTGGCTGCAGGCTCCAGCGCCACGGTTGCCGCATCATCAGTGCCCTCTATGCCCGCGCCATCCGTGAGCTCGGTTAGGGGCACCTCCTCCGCGGCGGGTTCTTCGTCACCACCCTCCCCCGTCGCCCCGGAGGCTCCACTGGCTCCGGAACCTCCACGCTGCATGATGACGCATGCTCGGGTCGGTGTTTTCTACCTTAGCAATCGATATCCCACTGATGAGTATCTGTGTACTGCCTTGACATCTTCGCCATTGCCCGTTCCGTCGTTGGCTTGCACCGCTCTTCGCGATCCCAACTGGCTCGCTGCGATGCAGGAGGAGTTCGATGTTTCACTCGTGAAAACCCAGTTACTGTTGAATTTGACGAGTTCAGGTTTTCTGTCAAGGACGCCCGTACCCGGATGGTGCTCCACCGATGTGACAGCCCCGACAAGCTATACCCGGTCCACCCATCCTCTTCTACCACCACCGCTCTAGTCACCTTCTTTGCCCGTGTGGATCTTTGGCACACTCGTTTGGGTCATCCCAACCCCACTACACTTCGTCATATTCTTCAGACTTTCAGTTTTACTTGTGATAAGATCGATAATCACACTTGTCATGCTTTTCGTCTAGGCAAACATGTTCGTCTTCCGTTTAGTGCATCATCCAGCGATTACACCAATTATCTCACTCTATTTCTTCTATGTGCAACAGCTGCCAGCTCGCTGCCCGCCTCGCCTGCTATGGCTGGAGGCTCGGGTGCCACGACTGCCAACTTGCCGCTTGCCTCTCCTGCTGTGGCTGGAGGCTCGGGTGCCACCGACGCCGCCTCGCTGCCCGCCTCGCCTGCTGTGGCTGGAGGCTCGGGAGCCACGGTTGCCAGCTCGCTGCCCGCCTCGCCCGCTGTGGCTAGAGGCTCAGGAGCCACGGTCGCCAGCTCACTGCCAGCCTCTCCCATTGTGGCTGCAGGCTCCGGCGCCACGGTTGCCGCATCATCGGCGCCCTCCACGCCCGCGCCATCCGTGAGCTCGGTTGGGGGCACCTCCTCCACGGCGAGTTCTTCGTCACCACCCTCCCCCTTCGCCCCGGAGGCTCCACCGGCTCCGGAACCTCCATGCTGCATGATGACGTGTGCTCGGGCCGGCGTTTTCTACCCTAGCAATCAATATCGCGCTGATGAGTATCTGTGTACTGCCTTGACATCTTCGCCATCGCCCGTTCCGTCGTTGGCTCGCGCCGCTCTTCACGATCCCAATTGGCTCGCTGCGATGCAGGAGGAGTTCTATGCGTTGCAACACAATCGGACTTGGCAGCTTGTTCCCCGGCCTCGTCACGCCAACGTCATCACCGGGAAGTGGGTGTTCCGTCACAAGATGCGCCCTGATGGTACTCTCGAGCGGTACAAGGCTCGCTGGGTGGTTCGTGGTTTCCGCCAGCGCGCCGGCATTGACTTCATCGACACATTCGCACTGGTTGTCAAGCCGAGCACGATCCGTACCGTTCTACAGCTCGCCATGTCTCGTGCTTGGCCGGTACATCAGATGGACGTCTCGAATGCCTTCCTTCACAGGCATCTTGCAGAACAGGTCTACTGCCAGCAGCCCACCGGATTCGTCGACGCCACTCACCCCGACCATGTGTGCCTGCTCTCGCGCTCTCTCTATGGGCTCAAGCAGGCACCTCGTGCGTGGTACCAGCGCATCGCCGCCTTCCTTCAACAGCTTGGGTTTCGAGCTACTCGCTTCGATGCCTCGCTGTTCGTCTACCATCAGGGCTATGCGACTACTTACCTCTTGCTCTACGTCGACGACATCATCCTGATGGCCTCTTCGGACGCGCTTCTTCGCCAGCTTACAGCTCGTCGCAGCACCGAGTTCTCTATCAAGGACTTAGGTCCTTTGCACTACTTCCTCGGAGTTGAGGTGGTGCGGTGTGCTGATGGGTTTTTTTCTTCATCAACAGAAGTACACCCATGTGTTGCTCGAGCATGCCGGCATGCTTAATTGCAAGCCCGTTCCTACGCCGATTGACACGAAGGCCAAGACCTCAACCCTCGACGGTTCGCCGGCACCGGATGCTGCTTTCTACCGCTCTATTGTTGGTGCTCTCCAACACTTGACACTCACTTGGCCGGACTTGCAGTGTGATGTACAGTACAGCAGGTGTGCCTTCACATGCACTTCCCGCGTGATTCTCATTGGAACCTGGTGAAGCGGATCCTTCGGTACATCCGCGGGACCATGGCTCTTGGTCTCACACTGACGGCTTCGTCATCCACCGACATGGTTGCTTACTCCGACGCCGACTGGGTTGGCTGTCCTGACACATGACGATCCACCTCTGGCTATTGCATCTACCTCGGGCCCTCCCTCATATCGTGGTCGTCTAACGACAACCCACGGTATCCCGCTCCAGTGCTGAGGTAGAGTACCGGGCTGTGGCTAACGTCGTTGCTGAATGTTCATGGCTTCGACAGCTTCTCCAGGAGCTCCATCTTGATGTGCCCAAGGCCACCATCGTCTACTGCGACAACGTCTCCGCAGTCTACCTCTCCGCCAACCCCGTTCATCATAATCGCATGAAGCACATTGAGCTTGACATTCACTTCGTGCGTGAGCAGGCGGCTCTCGGGCGTGTGCGTGTCTTGCATATTCCTACCGCTCAGCAGTTCGCCGATGTGACGACCAAGGGGTTACCGACGTCCACCCTTGAGGAGTTCCGGTCCAGTCTATGCGTCACAGGTGACGTATTGACTGCGGGGGGGTGTTGAATATGTGATTTCATGTATTACTTGTACGTCAAGCCAACCTCATATTCCATGTATAGTTGAGGACGTGGCTGCCCTTGTACATCATATATACGTGCTTATGCACCCGATCAATACATCAAGAGTTGCATTGCCAAACCACATAGCTGGCCAGCTAGATCAACTCATCCGCTAAAAACCAACCCCGACGTAAACTTAGAAGCACCGAGGGCATCTCCAACGGCAACCCGCAAATTTCCTGCCGTATCCGTCCGTGGACAGGGGGACCAGTCCGCGGACACGGATGTGGGACGCCGTCATCCAACCGTAGCCGCATACATTTCAAACACTTTATGAATCAACCGGATGAAATTCATGCAAAACGGGCGTATTTCATTCAAGTTCTAATATAATTTACATAACCGGACAATATTTCGACCGTTTTACTAAGAACTATAAAAAAACACTAAACCCTATATCGAACGACCACCTCGTAAGCATGGCTGCCCTGTCCTGCCGCACCACCGTCGTCATCAACGTCCCTCCAGCGGTGCAAGGATGCCGGAGGGCCACGGCAACCCTGTCCGGTGGCTGCCTGACGCTTGCGAAGGAGCCGCTCCGCCTCTTGCTGCGCGGTTCGAAGGGCCGCCCTGGCCACTGCCGAAAGCGCTGGCGGCGGCCTTGCCCCTACCGATGTTGGCGAAGCAGTCGCTAAGCGAGCACTCCTCACCTTCAAGGCGGCGGCGGCACCGGGCAGCCGTCTCCGCGGTGATGACGGAGCAGTCGAACGCCCATGCCACGGCGAGGTCCGGTCATTGCAGACCCATTCCGGCACCATGTTCGTCTTGGCGAACACGGAGCGGCGACCGGCATTGCGTCGGCCGTAGCTCGCCTGCTGCCGCGCCGCACGCTTGGCCTCGAATACCACGGCCTGAGAGCCGGAGGCACCGCCGTAACCGCCGCCTCCAAGGTAGTGGAGGATGTGGCCACGCGCCTTGGCGATCGCGGGCGGCGGCTCCTCCTTTGTCGGGCGGCGGTGGCGTCGTGGTGGCGAGGAGGGCCCATCGATCCGCGCGTAGCGGCTGTGCGGTGGGGGCGACGCCGGCTCGTCCTTCACGCGGTGGAGGCGCTGGGGTGATGTCGGCTCCTGCTTTACGCAGCCACCGATGTGGAGGCCGCGGTTGTGCAGTGGGGACGCCGGCTCGTCCTTCACCTGCCGGAGTGGGGATGCTGTCGGTGTCAAAACCGGCGGATCTCGGGTAGGGGGTCCCGAACTGTGCATCTAAGGTCGATGGTAACAGGAGACGGGGGACACGATGTTTACCCAGGTTCGGGCCCTCTCTATGGAGGTAATACCCTACATCCTTGATCTTGATGAATATGAGTATTACAAGAGTTGATCTACCACGAGATCGTAATGGCTAAAACCCTAGAAGTCTAGCCTGTCTGATTATGATTGCCCCTACGGACTAAACCCTCCGGTTTATATAGACACCGGAGGGGGCTAGGGTTGTACAAAGTCGGTTACAGAGAAAGGAATCTTCATATCCGAGCGCCAAGCTTGTCGTCCACGCCAAGGAGAGTCCCATCCGGACACGGGAGAGAGCCTTCTGTCTTGTATCTTCATGGCCCATCAGTCTGGCCCACATTACGTAGCCTGGACGCCCGAGGACCCCTTAATCTAGGACTCCCTCAGTAGCCCCTGAACCAGGCTTCAATGACGATGTGTCCGGCGCGCAGATTGTCTTCGGCATTGCAAGGCGGGTTCCTCCTCCGAATACTCCAGAACAGACTTCAAGCACAGAAAACGTGTCCGGCTCTGCAAAACAAGTACCACACACAACCGCAGAGAGTATAATATTTCACGAGTCCAATCTGCTGACAACTTTTTGTAACGTGACACCACGTTCCTGCATGGTCTTTATTTCGAACCGTTTTCTTTTTAGCCTCTTCGAGAAGCGGTTTTATTGGCACGTCTTGTCGAAGTAGAGATCATGTCCCCTTATTACGGGATTCTCATCAATACGGGCGTGGGTAACCCAACCGTCCCGTTGGTATGATTCCTTGGGAATAGGCAGGTTTTGAGGCCTAGGAGGAGGCGTCTTGATATTCATCGCTTTTATAAAGGGGCACAGACCCGTCTTTCTCCTCTACGCTTTCCCTTTTCCTCATCCTTTCCAACCTCGAGTTCTAGCACCCAAGGTTCAATTTATTTGTTCCGAGCCTCCTAGTCATGTCCGGACCCAACCCTCAAGGCCGGTGGGTGGCCTCCTCCGTCACAGAGGAGGATATCGCGAAGCTCCGGGCGGTAAAATACCTGACCGGGGAAATCCCCCACAGGCTCCCTGCTCAAGGGCAGGTCATTCCTACTCCTAGATCCGGCGAGAGGGTCGTATTCATCTCTCACTTCCTCCGAGGGCTAGGGTTCGCTCTCCATCCCTTTGTTCGTGGACTCATGTTCTATTACGGGCTAGATTTTCATGACCTAGCTCCGAACTCCTTTCTTCACATCTCGGCATTCATCATCATGTGCGAGGCCTTTCTCCACATTCCCCCACACTTTGGCTTATGGCTCAAGACCTTTAATATGAAGCCGAAGGTAGTCGATGGGAAGCAAGCGGAGTGCAGCGGTGCGACGGTGAGCAAACTCACCCACACACCTTGGCCAAAAGGCTCTTTCACAGAAACCTCCAACCTATGGCAACGGGAGTGGTTTTACATCACTGAACCCCGTGGTACCAAGTGGGCAGCTACACCTGCGTTCCGGCCTGGCCCTCCATTACGGCTCGCATCATGGATTAATAAGGGGCTGGACTGGGGATCAATGGATGAAGTGCAGACACTACAAAGCCGCATCCGGAGCCTCCTCAAGAAGGACACCGGCCTCATCGACGTAATCCAGGTAATGCTAGTCCGCCGGGTCCTGTCGTGCCAGCGACGGCCCCTCTGCATGTGGGAGTTCAATCCGGAAGGACCACGGACTCTTCAGCACTTCTTTGGCACGACGCACAAAGGAATGTGGAAGTTATTCTTCGGGACACGAAAACAGTGGCCGGATACTACCGAGGACATCGGCCTCGACTGCAACCATCCGGATACCTCGATAAGCCCTCGACTCCCGAACACAGCTTAGTTAAATATCTCGTAACAATATACTGAGAAACCATCTTCGACCAGGGCTGAATCAAGAAGGCGGAAAGAATTAGGTGTTCGGCCCCTCTTCCCGAAGACTCAGCAGATCCTGTGTTAACAAGGATGCTGGCTCCGGCGCCATACCAAGTGTCGGCGAAGGGGGACAAAGAGGAGAGCAAGAAGGCCAAAGGTGGCCTCTATCTTAAAGGTACACCAGACACAGTGTCCGGGGAGATTGGAACTCCCTCTTCCGAAGACAAAAGAGAAGGAGAAACTGACATCCCCTCTCCCGATGGGAAGAAGAGGGCCGCCTCCGAAGATTTGGAAGCGAAGGCTCCTAAGCGAGGGAAGATGCCCCTGTCAGGCGGCTCAGGTTCAGAAGACGACATTGTCGCGCAGTTCCTTCGTAAGGACAAGCCTTTAGCCAAATCGTAAGTGAACAGGGGCGTCCGAAACATATCCCATTGCTTTCCGGTTACTAGGGTAACATTTAAAATATATGTTTGTAGTCCGGGACGCAGTCTTCCTCAACAGTCCTCCTCCTCGGGGGATCTTCTTCCAAAGATGATGGAAACCGAGACGCCTCCACAGATCTTCTCGCCCGACAGGGCGGACGACTCCGAGGTGTCGTCCCGAAGGATCTCTCCCGACCAATAAGCGGTGCGAGGGATAATGAAAACTACGCCCGAAGGTGATACTTCGGCCTTCCAGAGTCCGGGGCATGCGGACCCTATGGGGACCAACAATAAAGGGCCCGGACTATCCGGTTTACAGCCGGGGACGACTCTAGAGCCGGTAAACATATTTTTTCGAAGGGAGTCCGTACTCCCGCGGCCGCTCCCAGGGATCCGAGGGCGCCGGATACAATGACGGGCATGCTGCAACATGGGTCCGTTTCAGAGGAACATCATACCTTAATGGGTACGGTAGTTGAGAGGATTCTGTCCGCGAGAAGCGGATTGAATGAATCCTTCACGAGCCTACTAAGAGGCTTCGACGTATGCAATGTAATATCTTTAATTGCACTTCTTCGTGCAAAATGCACCTGTGCATTTATAGTAGCCCCTGAGACTCTGGTTGGCGTCCGGAGGGAGGCGATCAGAGGATCAAAAAAGATATTCCCAGGAAATAATCTGATGGATTGGAACGCAGGCTGTTTCATCCATGACGACTGCCCAAGCTACAGAGGTTGCAAGGCTAAAGCAGAAACTTGATGTGGCGGATAACGACCTCAACTTATTAACAGGTGGCTCGACGAGGCGCAAGGTATGTTTTTGGGGCAGTCAGTATATGTAAGTATGATAATATGAGCATGACGCTGAAAATTGTATACTGAGATATGCATAACTGCAGATAATGCTGCCACAGTTGAGGCCCTACGGGCTGAGCTTGCCCGGGCCAAGGAGCAAGCCAGGATGAGTGAAGCGGCTGCCAAGAAGGCAGCTGCTGAGTTAAAGGCCGAACAGGCTGCTCGGCGCCAGTGCGAGGAGAGAATATCTACCATGACGCGCGAGCTAAAAGATGCCAATGTTCGATGTGAATTCCTCGAGAAGGATAACAAAGCCAGAACGGTCAAACTCGGCAAGGCCTTACAAGAGGCAAGAGAAGCACGGTCCGAGTCTAGAGCGGCTCGGGAAGAGATCCGGCAAGCTGGGGAGATAGCGGCCGGTAAGCCCTTCTTATTACAGACTAAATTTGGCGATCCGAAGTATGCTCCCCTTAATCAAATGTGGAGTTCTCCAGACGCATTCTTGGACTTGCCGAAGAGTGTCTCCGATGCGGCGCAGTTTTTCCAAGCGCAAGAAGGACATGCAACGGAGAAGCTTTTCTGGTCGTAATTCAGCATGCCGAAGCGTCCGCTGTTACTGAACGAACAGATGGCCCAGTGGGCCGAGCTCCACAAGATATCCGGATCTGCCATGAAGGACGTCGTTGTCCGGCTGTGGCCGACTGAGCCAATTCCGAATAGTTATTTCGATTTGGTGCAGCGACTTGTTGATGCGGTGCCGCGTATCGACGCTGTTAAGCGGTCAACGTGCATTGAGGGTGCACGAATGGCCTTTGCCCGCGTCAAGACATACTGGGCGAAGATGAAGGCCACCGATATTGCAGTGAAGAGTCCACCCGAGGGCAAGGACCATCACACGCCAGAGCATTATTTTGAGGATGTCCTAGAGGGTGCCCGCTTGATAGAGGGACAGTGCTCGAAAGATATGATGTTCGAATGAATATACCAAATTTGTAAAAACAATGATATATAAAGGCCATATTTTTTATACTTTTACCTGAAAGTTTTGGTTCCTCCTGTGCGGCCGTTCTTAGTATAATCTGAAAGTTTGCCAGTCGTCGGCTTCAGCCCCCTCGCATATAATACGGGGTGTTCGGAAAAGCACTTGATCACTCTTGACCCAACGTCTTGGTCCGTGAAGGAGGTGTCAATGCGGAGAACTAGGCAATCGGACTATAGGGCTTTAACACTTTCACTTAGCCATAGGAGTTTGACGGCGGGTCTACAATATAGCCCCTGGTATGTACGCGTTTGCCCGAATACGGTGCGTTACATAGGTGACCCGAAAAACGATCCTTCATGTAATACGGAAAGAATCGCGAAAGATTCTGATGAGTCATCGAGTGGTTGACCAGCTCTCGCCGCATCATGACAGTCAGTTTTTGGCTTTCTCTACTGAGGTGCTCATCCGGATAAACTAGGACACAATCGTAGTAGTTCTCCCTTTACTACCTTAGCCGATATAGCGGAACGTAAGGTAGTAAGCACAAGAGCCGGGCAACCCAACTATTGACTAAAGACATGATTCGGAGCTGATGCATATAAGGCCAAACTCGTGATGCCGAAGTGTGCTGAAAAGTTGTTCATACTTGTCGGCAACTCATGTGTTGCCG
This sequence comes from Thinopyrum elongatum, assembly GCA_011799875.1. Lineage (NCBI taxonomy): Eukaryota > Viridiplantae > Streptophyta > Magnoliopsida > Poales > Poaceae > Thinopyrum > Thinopyrum elongatum. The sequence goes on along the minus strand of CM022302.1, from coordinate 12,397,277 downwards.
TATCGAGCCCCTGGCAATTTGTGCCGAGGTGCGTTCGTGAAACAACCGAAGAAGCAAAATTCAGTACGTAGGAAAAGCGAATACTGAATACGGGTTATGTTCACTTGAATCTGATTGACATGTCAAACGCAATTCTACAGATTATAACGCCCCTACCCGGGCTATTTAACATGCCGGGGGCCGAGGGCTGAGGAAAAAGGCACTTTACAGGTTTAAAATAAAGAATGCGGTCTTACTAAAATCATTAGGACCTCCTGTCGCACGTCTGCGCCGCCTTGCCTCAGTTAAAGGACTCCTTAGTAGGAATAGCCTTTGGTTATTTATACGAAGCCGAACTTTAAAAAGAGTCCGAAAGATGACCAGGCTTTGAATCACTTGTTGTAAAGAACAAAAAATAGTTAGAAAAAGTAAAAAGACTATGAGGGTGCGGACCGCATTGTAGGCCTGTCCGTACTGTGCCTCCGCCGATGACCATGGTATTTTAAGTGCATAATTATGTATGCGCGGTATAAACTTCGCGGCTATATGGGGCGGACGACGGAGGCCGAACTGCTAATCCAGCTCTGAGATTGATTGGTCCTGTTTAGTAGAGACTGGCGTCTTGACGGCCGATGAGATACGCGGCTTGATAAGGCCGCTTTGTACTTCGGCTGCAGCAGCCATAGTACGCTCCTCTGTACGGAGGGAGCATTCTGTATTTTCGTTTATCGTGATGACGCCACATGGACCGGGCATCTTAAGATTGAAATAGGCATAATGTGGGACCGCATTAAAACGAGTAAAAGCGGTACACCCGAGTAGTGCGTGGTAGCTGCTGCGGAACTGTACAATATCGAAGGTCAAGCCTTCGCTTCTAAAGTTGTTTGGTGAGCCGAAAACGACTTCCAATGTAATTGAGCCCGTGCAGCAAGCTTCTACGCCGGACACTGCTCCCTTGAAGGTAGCTGTGGTGGGCTTGATTCGTGAAGGATCAATGCCCATTTTGCGGACAGTGTCTTGGTAGAGTAGATTAAGACTACTACCGCTGTCCATAAGGACTTCCGTGAGATGGAACCCATCGATAATTGGATCAAGGATCAGGGCTGCCGAACTTTCATGACGGATACTGGCTGGGTGGTCCTTGCGATCAAAAGTGATCGGGCAGGCCGCCCATTGGCTTAATTTTGGGGTGCCTGGCTCTATGGCATTGGCGTCCTGTAGTGCGCGCTTGCGCTCCTCTGTAGGGATGTGTGTCACGTATACCATGTTGACTGTTTTTACTTCGGGCGGAAATTGCTTCTGACCCCCGGTGTTTGGTTGGCGAGTCTCTTCGTCATCGCTATCACTGGGCGGCCCCTTCCCCTTGTGTTCGGCGTTAAGCTTGCCAGCTTGTTTGAAGACCCAACAGCTTCTGTTGGTGTGATTGGCTGGTTTATCGGGGGTGCCATGAATCTGGCAGGGCCGATCCAGTATCTTGTCTAAATTGGATGGTCCGTCTCTGTTTGCCTTGAATGGCTTTTTCTGTTGACCGGTTTTGGAGCCACTGAATCCAGCGTTTACCGCCGTGTCTTGCGTTGTATTATTTCGACGCTTGTGTTTATTGCGTCGTGGCTTGCCGTTGCCATCTCGAACTTCGGAAGTGCCCGGGTCACTGGTGCTGTTGCTTCTACGAGCGAGCCAGCTATCTTCTCCCACGCAAAAGTGGGTCATCAGAGCGGTAAGGGCTGCCATGGATTTTGGTTTTTCTTGACCGAGGTGGCGGGCAAGCCATTCATCTCGGACGCTATGTTTAAAAGCTGCGAGGGCTTCGGCATCCGGACAATCGATGATTTGGTTCTTTTTAATTAGGAACCTAGTCCAGAGCTTCCTGGCTGACTCCCCGGGCTGCTTGCTGATGTGACTTAGGTCGTCGGCATCTGGAGGCCGGACATATGTACCTTGAAAGTTATTGTGGAAGGCGTCTTCCAAGTCTTCCCAGCTGCCAATGGAGTTCTCTGGGAGGCTGTTCAGCCAGTGCCGCGCTGGTCCCTTTAATTTTAGTGGGAGGTATTTGATGGCGTGGAGGTCATCACCGCGGGCCATGTTGATATGGAGAAGGAAATCTTCAATCCATACTGCGGGATCTGTTGTTCCATCGTATGATTCGATATTCATGGGTTTAAACCCTTCCGGGAATTCGTGTTCCATTACTTCATCAGTGAAGCAAAGGGGATGTGCGGCGCCTCTATATCGGGCCAAGTCACGACGTAGTGCGGATGTAGTCCGTCTGCGGTTTTTGGCCCGGACGTGGTTATGCTCGTTACGTCTGGCTTGATAGCTGTTGTCGCGCGCCAGGGCATGCCCCCGCGATCCGTAGATCGATCTGGACCGGCCTACTCTGTTCTCCAGATCTTGCCGCAGGTCATATGTGTATTCCCGAGCTGTGGTATCTTTGCCTTTACGGTGAGGTAGTATGGGCAGGTGTTCAGCTTGGGTTGCCGCTTTGTCTCGGCCACGTGGTGGCCGGTCAGCCGCATTACGTGTTGATGGCATGGGCTTAGGTGCCTCGTCGTCGAATTGGGGTAGCAGTTTACACTTCGGGTAACTTTTAATGGGACGCACGAGTCCGTATTCCTCGGCTGCCAGGACATCAGTCCATCTGTCGTTGAGTAGATCTTGACCAGCTTGAAGCTGCTATTGTTTCTTTGTCAGGCTCCTCGCAGTGGCTATTAGCCGGCACTTAAAGCGCTCCTGCTCGACGGGTTCCTCAGGCACGATAAAGTCTGCGTCGCCGAGGCTCACCTCATCTTCAGAGAGTGGAAGATAGTTGCTATCCTCCGAGTCTTCGTTTATGGCCTGTTCATCAGGGCTGACTTGCCCATCTTCCCTATCGTCCTGTTCAGAAGTCGGCTCGACGGGATCTTCTTTGTCTTCGGCATCGTCCGGAGTATTGTTTTCTCTTGTGCCAGTATTGCTGTCTTTTCCACGATGTGATTTAGAGCGGTGCCGCTAATGTCGGCGCTTTGGCTGTGTCTCAGGAGGTTTATCCTCGACTGGATCTTTCTCGTTATTGCCGTTATTCTCTTTGGGAGTGTCCACCATATACACGTCATACGAGGAGGTGGCTGTCCAACGCCCAGTAAACAGCGGGTTTTGGGCTTGCTCCTCTCCGGCATCGTCGTTCTTACCGTCGATGTCTTCAGAGTCGTAATCGAGCATGTCGGTTAAGTCTTTGACAGTGGCAATGAAGTGGGCGGTGGGTGGGAAGCGAAATTCTCCGTCATCAGCCTCCAGTTCAAACCGGATATAATTCGGCTGTGAGTCCCCCGCTAAGGATAGGGTTTTTAATGAGTTTAGCACATCACCCAAAGGTGAGTGTCGGAAGATGTCCGCGGAGCTGAACTCGACGATCGGCGCCCGATCGAGCTCGATGGGCGCGGACGCACGAGTTCGGAACCTGTGGCCGGAGACGAATCCGAGGTTCCGGTGACACAGATCCCGTTCGAAGTTGGGTCTGTGTGCGGCTCCGACGCCGCTGGGTCTGCGGCTTCCGTGGTGGGGTTGAGCTTCCTGTCCTCGGATGGCGCAATCTGCTCCGGATCTAGGGCCAGAGCAGTTACAGGCGCTATCTCCCGGATATGGTCCGATGACAGATTTAGGTCATGTTCATAGCGGTGGCAGGGAGCGGCTGCCATGGGCTCGAATCCGTCGAAGATCAAGTCTCCGCGAATATCAGCAATGTAGTTCAAGCTTCCAAACCTGACCTGATGGCCAGGGGCGTAGCTGTCGATCTGCTCTAGATGGCCAAGCGAGTTGGCCCGCAGTATGAAGCCACCGAATACGAAAATCTGGCTGGGGAGAAAGACCTCCCTCAAGGCAGCATCGTTGTGGATGATTGATGGAGCCATCGAGTCTTCTAGCGACGACACAGCGGAACTCTCAATGAAAGCACCAATGTCGGTGTCAAAACCGGCGGATCTCGGGTAGAGGGTCCCGAACTATGCGTCTAAGGTCAATGGTAACAGGAGACGGGGGACACGATGTTTACCCAGGTTCGGGCCCTCTCTATGGAGGTAATACCCTACGTCCTGCTTGATTGATCTTGATGAATATCAGTATTACAAGAGTTGATCTACCACGAGATCGTAATGGCTAAAACCCTAGAAGTCTAGCCTGTCTGATTATGATTGCCCCTACAGACTAAACCCTCCGGTTTATATAGACACCGGAGGGGGCTAGGGTTGTACAAAGTCGGTTACAGAGAAAGGAATCTTCATATCCGAGCGCCAAGCTTGTCGTCCACGCCAAGGAGAGTCCCATCCGGACACGGGAGAGAGCCTTCTGTCTTGTATCTTCATGGCCCATCAGTCCGGCCCACATTACGTAGCCTGGACGCCCGAGGACCCCTTAATCCAGGACTCCCTCAGATGCCGCCACCCGCTTAACGCGGACCCGCGGCGGGGACGGTGGCTTCTCCTTCACGTGCGTCGGCGACGGTGGCGCCGGGCCCATCTGACGGAGCAAACGCTCCGTCATGATCTCCATCTGACGGACGAATTCTTCGTCCGTCAGAGCCGCCTCCGAGAGAAGACGGGGCCGCTGCTGCATGTAACACCCCTGTGTAATAATCACTGTGACACTCTGCTAATATTGCCAAGTCATTTTCATTTGCAGAGCTTGATCATACTGGTTAAAGATTCATTTCAAATTTCCTCTCTAAAAATCAATTCCAAATCAAGTGCAAAATAAAGATGCTCAAAAACTGCTCGAAAAATGTTCACTTTCTAGCAAATATTACATAACCAATTGTGGTTAAGAAAATCAACATCACTCATTTGCACAAATGAGCAGTAGCATTTAAAACAGTGCTATTTCAGCACTTTATAATGCTTTTGCATTTATGAAAATTCCAAAATAAATTTCCATTGGCCCCAAACTTTTTGTGGCACTGTCTAAAAACACCAGGAAAATAATGGGGCACTTCCCCTATTTTTCCTAAGTGAATAGGGTGCCCAAATAAATCCCTTTCTCTCTCTGCTACTAAATAAAAAGGAAAAACAGAAATAAAGAAAAGAACAGGGGCTTACCTGGCACTGGACCGAAGCCATAGTGCGGCCCAGGCAACCCAGCAGGCCTCCCCCCCACCTACCTCGCCTCGGTGTCGACTTCCCCATGGACGACCGCGCTCGCGCCGGCCATCGCTCGACACCGCGACGCAACGGGCGCCGCGAGGGGATAAGGATCGTCCCGTTCCTTCCCCCTGGCCATCCTCTTCAACTTTCCCCTTGCTCCGCTCGCTCTCCTCCCTCCTCTCGCTCGTTTCCAACACCACCGAGCGGAACCGCTGCCGCCCCTCTGTCGTCTCTGTGGCCACCAGCGATCCAGAGCGCCGAGGCCGTGTCTACGAGGAGCGCCGTCGTCCGCTACTTCCTCCTTGCCAACAAACGCGACCCGGGGAGCTCTACATTGACCGGATCAAGCCGAGCTTTCCTTCTGCATCACCGGTGACCGCCGGCGATCCCCTCCGTCTTAGACGACGCACTGTGTCTACTAAACTGTCGCAGGCTTTTCATAGCTGCCCGGTGAGCCACCATCTCCCTCCGTCTCTCTCCCGAGCCGCTCTGCTCCCTTCTATCTAGCTCGCCACCGTGTCGTGCCCTGACCGTCGCCGCCGCAGCCATTAGCTTGCTCTCGAGCCTCTACGGCTCGAGCCAGTGGCAGCCATGTGCTTCTGGCGAGCTGTTGCGCCGTCCTAGCCGTTTTGCGCGCCTTAGGACGAACCACAGCCGTGCCTCCGCCTCAACCCGTAGCTCACCGCCGCCGCGGCTCATCGCCGGCGCGCTTAGCGGCCACCTCCGCCCACTCCCACACCATAGGTAGACGCACGAGGTCGTGGCCGATCGAACGCAAGCAGCCACTCCCCTTCTCGTTGCCGTTTTGCCCAAACCCGAACGGCTCCCGATTTCGGCGTCCGCCATGGTGGCCACCGTCGACGCTGTGGCCCTTCCCGCGACAAACCAACGGCACCATCGGACGCACGGCGGAGTACTCGTTCGTTAGAGCCCATGAACACCCGATAAGATGCACCATAGACGAAATCCGAGCTCGCCAGAGTTACTCGCCGCCGCGCGAACTCGCCGGAGAGCTCTGGTGGCCGGCGTCCTATGTGGCCGCCACCTGGCACATCTGGGCCCCGCACAGTGCCACTGACCGCTGGGCCCCGCAGCCTAGTTCACCGAGTCAACCCAGTCAAAACTCAGTTGACTGGGCAGCTGAGCCACTGACTGGTGGGCCCCACTCACTAATTAAACACAGATTAGTTTAAATGCAAATTAGATTAACCTAACAGTCCCTGAAATAGGGGTCCCACCTGCTAATTAAATCAATTAATTGATTTAAACTCTGTTTAGTTAGCACAGTCACTGACCAGCAGGACCCACTGGACCCACTGGTCAGGTTTGACTAGTCAGCGGGTCTGTTGACCGCTGATGTGATGCTGACGCTCTGCTGACATCATAATTCCATTTCTGATATTTTAAATATTTCAGAAAATAATAATCTTTAGAAATTCATATAAAATAAACCGTAGCTCGGATCAAAAAACTTTATACATGAAAGTTGCTCAGAACGATGAGACGAATCTAATTGTGTCGTCTGTTACCATGTCGGAACCCCCTACATAGGAGAACCCGTAACTTTTAGCCTAATTCCTGTAGATGAATAGTGCATATATACCAGTTATTAATTCCAACTTAAATCCTAAAATAACTAATATGACCTAGACATGTTTTTAGGCAACCATGCACTGCACATTAGCATAGCAACCTCTGTGTTACTTTGCCTGCCTTGTATTTATCTGTTTCCTCCCCCTCTTCTCTCTCGATAGAGCCCGGTACCGACGCAGCTCCGGAGATCGACGACCCCTGACGACCTTGCCTTTGCCGCCGAGCAACCAGGCAAGCCCCCCCTTTGATCATCCCGATATCGCCCATTCTATTTTCTCATGCTTGCATTAGATTTTGCTACTGTAATTGATTGCTCCTATTCTGATGCATAGCCTGCTTTTGTAACCTGCTTATTGTTACTTACCTGCCTATTTCAAACTACTTAGTATAGGTTGGTTAGAGACCCACCAGTGACCCCACTTGTCCCAACAGCCCCACTAGAATATCAGAAGACCTGATCAACGGGATCGAAGACCAGGCCCCGGCACCGCACTTCCCCTCCGCCCTTAGTTGTACGACACTACTGGGTTACTATCGAGTGCCGAGGGTGATACCTCATTAGCACTTCTGATGTTAACCTTGTAGGTTAATTCATCGGTTATGGTCATCGAGGGTGATTCCTCCTTCTCCACTCCCGATAACGACACTTTTGTGCAACTCCTCAAGAGTGGACCTCGAGGGTGATTCCTCCTTCGTTCACCTTGACGATAATATCAGGTGGAATTCCATCGAGGGTGATTCCTCAGGGTTCCCCTTGGTGTTAGACACACGGTTACTATGGTTACTATGAGTTTACAACTGAACTTGGAAAGGCGGGTCGACCCTGAGGGGTACCCGCGAATGATGGGATGTCAGGTTGACCTAGAGGTTACCTGTGAGATGAATACGAGGCGTGGCCGGGCATTCTTAGCCCTTGAAGCAAGTCCTCGAGACGGGGCGACGGGGTCACATCGATCATGAGTCTCTGCTCGTTACCGCAAGCCCCTAATCCACTAACGATTTGGATATTTGATCCGAGCCGGCCTTTGGCCGGATAGCACTAACCATCGCGTGGGAAGAGTTATGGGCACTCTGCATCGTAGCATCAGCCGAAAGCTCTGTCAGATGTCCAGTTCAGCACTGCGGCCGGGCTGGGCCGGCGCCATCCATGTATAGAGGTGGTACCGTGATTCGCTCTGCACGCAACGACCCGGAGGGCGAGGGGAGATGGCCCAAGACCCCCTTGCGCTTAGGAGGTAGATCGGCGGGGACCTCTCTACTGAGTTGTAGGTAGGGCAGCGATGTATCGTTTGGCCGAGGCCGGGCATGACCTAGGAAAGTGTGTCCGGCCGGAGTTAAGCGAGCGTGGTGGGTAAGTTGGTGCACCCCTGCAGGGAAGAAAACATCTATCGATAGCCGGTCCTACGGTAAAGGACACTCGGAGTTGTATCCCGATCGATACAACTAGAACTGGATACCTGAGATGATAACTGGATATGATGGCTCCGGGATCGCTTTCTCACATGGAGTCAAGGAAGGATCTCTGGGCAAGACTGGTACTTGACACAACCACTACTATATATTGTGTTGATCTACTCTCTTCTATTGCTGCAAGACTGCTGAAGATGATGAAGATGCTAGTCTTCGATAGGACTAGGCTTTTCTCTGTATTCTGGCATTTCTGCAGCCCAGTCCACATATACAGCCTTCCTTTGATAATGTTGCATATGTAGTATAGATCCTTGCTTGCTGAGTACTTCGGAGTACTCACGCTTGCTTTTCTTTCTTTTTCTCCCCATATTAGTTTGTCGTGACCAGATGACGGAGCTCCTGAGACATCTGCCCTGCCGACGACTTCTACCACCTTGAGAGTGGTTACTTCTAAGAGTTGGCTGACGACCAGGAGTAGGATCGGAGGGTCCCAGGCAGGAGGCATGTGCCTTTCGATCATAGTTTTTGTTTTGTCCCGCCTTGTTAAAGGCTTATCTCTCTGCCTTATGTTTGTATTCAGATATCTAACGCTACCGTTGATGCTTGTTTGCCATCAAGTTTATGTATTGGAGCCTTCGAGGCCCTGGCTTGTAATATAATGCTTGTATGCCTTTATTTATGTTTTAGAGTTGTGTTGTGATATCTTCAAGTGAGTCCTTAGGCTTGATCATGTACATTTGCGTGTATGATTAGTGCACGATTAAGCCGGGGACATCATAGGTTGGTATCAGAGCCAGGTTTCGATCCTGGGACCTGTGGGTTATGGGCCCACCACGCTTCCGCTGCGCTAATAACCCACAGGTCCCAGGATTGAAACCTGGCTCTGATACCAACATGTGAAGACCCCGGCTTAATCATGCACTAATCATACACGCAAATGCACATGATCAAGCCTAAGGACTCACTTGAAGATATCACAACACAACTCTAAAACATAAATAAAGTCATACTAGCTTTATATTACAAGCAAGGGCCTCGAGGACTCGAATACATAGCTCGATGGCATACAAATGTCAGCGAAAGCATCAGATATCTGGGTACAGATATAAGACAGAAAGACAGAATAAGCCTTTAAGAAGGCAGGGCAAAAGAAAACACTATGATCGAAAGGCGCAGGCCTCCTGCCTGGGACCCTCCGAACCTACTCCTAGTCGTCGGTCGGCTCCTCGTAGTAGTACTCGTCGGGAGGGTAGTACTAGTAGTAGCCATCGGCGGGGGCAGCTGGCTCAGGGGCTCCGTCCTCTGGTTGCGACAAAAGGATATGGGGAGAAAAAGAAAGCAAAGCAAACGTGAGTACTCATCCAAAGTACTTTGCAAGCAAGGATCTGCACTACATATGCAACATTATCAAAGGAGGCTGTATATGTGGACTGGGCTGCAGAATGCCAGAATAGAGGGGAAAGCCTAGTCCTATCGAAGACTAGCATCTTCATCATCTTCAACGGTCTTGCAGCATTAGAAGAGTGTAGAATAACATAATGTAAAGTAGTAGTAGTGTCATCAACCTCGCCCAGAGATCCTTTCTCGACTCCCTGCGAGAAAGCAATCCCAGAGCCATACTATCCAGTTATTATCTCAAGTCACCAGTTCTAGTTGTATCGATTGGGATACAACTCCGAGTGTCCGTTACGGTAGGACGGGCTATCGATAGATTGTTTCTTCCCTGCAGGGGTGCACCAACTTACCCGCCACGCTCGATTTACTCTGGCCGGACACACTTTACTGGGTCATGCCCGTCCTCGGCGAAACGATACGCCGCAACCCAACCGAATACTTAACAGAGAGGTCAGCACGCCGGACTAACCTTTGCCCCCAGGGTCTTGGGCCATCGCCCCGGACACTCCTGCATGTTGCGTACACCGCCGGTGAGCAGACCTAGCAACCCCTTAATACAAGCCGGTTGCGTTACCAGTCCAACCCAGCGTGTGCCGCTCAGTTGCTGACGTCTATTAAGCTTCGACTGAAGTATACGACGCAGAACTCCCATACTATGCCCACGTGATGGTTAGTGCTATCAGGCCAGAGGCCCCTCAGATCAAATATCCAAACCGTTAGTGTGTTGGTAGTGCGGTAACGAGCAGAGACTCATGAAAGATGTGACCCCGTTGCCCCATCTCGAGGACTTGCGGCAAGGGCTAAGAATGCCCGGCCACGCCCCGTATTCATCTCTCGGGCACCATCCAGGTCAACCCGTCTCCACATCACTTCGCAGATATGCTCGCGCGGGTACCCCTCAGGGCCGACCCGTCTTTAGTAACATGGTTCAATGTGAAGTCATAGTAACCATAGTAACCGTGTGTCTAACACCAAGGGGAACCCTGAGGAATCACCCTCGATGGAATTCCACCTGATGTTATCGTCAAGTTGAAGGAAGGAGGAATCACCCTCGAGGTCCACTCTTGAGGAGTTGCATGACGGTGTCGTTATCGGGGGTGGTGTAGGAGGAATCACCCTCGCTGACCATGACCGATTAACTAACCTACAAGGTTATCATCAGAAGTGCTGACTAGCTATCACCCTCGGCACTTGATAGTAACCCAGTAGTGTCGAGCAACTAAGGGGGAAGTGATGTGCGGTGCCGGGGCCTGGTCTTCGATCCCGTTAATCGGGTCTTCTGATAATCCAGCGGGGCAGTCGGGATAAAGTGGGGTCTCTGCTGGGTCTCTACCCAACCTATACTAAATAGTTTAGGATAAGCAAGTAGGTAGCAATAGCAGGTTACAATAAACAGGCTATCCAGCAGAAATAGGATAACAGCAGCAGCAGTAACTTCTAATGGAAGCATAAGAGAGAAGAGAATAGGCGATATCGATATGCTCAAAAAGGGGGGTGCTTGCCTGGAAGCTCTGCGGTAAGTGTTTGATCGTCAGGGGCGTAGTCGACCTCTGGAGTTGCGTCGGCCTCCGAGACTACGTCGGTGTCGGGGTCTACCGAGAGAGAAGAGGAGGAGGAAACAAATAAATACACAGCAAATAATTCAACACAGAGCACGCTATGCCTAGGATGCAGTGCAGGGTTGCCTAAAGTATGTCTAATTCATTTTAGGGTTAAAGTGGGATTTATTAACCGGCATGTATGCACTATTCATCTACCGGAATCGGGGTCAAAGTTATGGGTTCTCCTACGTAGGGGGTTCCGACATGGAAACGGACGACACGATTAGATTCGTCTCGTCGCTCTGAGCAACTTTCATGTAGAAAGTTTTTCGATCTGAGCTACGGTTTATTTTCTATGAATTTCCGAAGTTTAAATCATTTTCTGGAATTAGTTTAGTTAGCAGAAATACTGAAAATGTTTCATGACATCAGCGTGATGTCAGCTCTGCGTCAGCAGTCAACTGTCCAGTTGACTGGTCAACTCTGGTAGGTGGGACCCACCTATCATACTCAGTGGGCTAACTAACTGAGTTTAACTAATTAACAGAGGCCCACTGGTCAGTGACTAATTAGTCAGTTAATTTATTTTACAGTTTAATTAACCTTTTATTTATTTATAAAAATCATTTTATTAACATGGGGCCCGCATGTCAGTGGCTGGGCCAGCCCAGTCAGCAGTTGACTCGGTCAACTGGGCTACGGGGCCCATCGGTCAGTGGCACGGGGCGGGGCCCACCCGGGCCAGGTCAGCGCCATCGCCGGAGTCGCTCAGGTGACCGTTACGCGCGGCGGCGCGCGGTGGGCGTCGCCGGGATTTCTCCACAGGGGATCTCCGGACCCGTGCGACGGTGCGTTCGAAAGAGGGAGCCGAGGCGCGTCGTTTGGCGGTGGTGCCGCAGCCGGAGATGCACCGAAGCGGCAACGGCGAGCTCGCGGGCGGCGCCGGAGTTCGGGCCTCGTCGGTTTCGATGCTACAGGCACGCACCAGACTAACTAAGCACGCGAGCAGCACCTACACAGCTCCACTAGCATGACGGCGTGCTCGGACGAGTCCGAGGGGCTCAACCGCGGCGGCGGAGCTCCGGCAATGGCAGCGGCAACGAGGGGCTCGGGCGCGAGGGGAAAGAGAGGGGGATCAGAGCGGTGTTCACAGCGAGGTCGCGCAGTAGCTCAGCGTGCTCGGGAAGGGCCGGACGGCGGCGAATCGATGGTGGTGGCCTTCGGTGCCCGAGGTTGAAGAAGAAGGGCGTGGCGTCACTGCGGTGCGGCTCCGGTCGAGCAGACGGGCTCAGACGACGTGGTCGAAGTCGGCGCAGCTACTGGACATCCTCCCTGGCGTCGGGGAGGCTGGTGGCCGCACGTATGCGCGGCGAACGACGACGGCCGCGTCGGTTGCGTAGCAAAGGAGGGAGTGAAGAGGCGAGCGAGCGCGTGAGGGAAAGGAGAGGGGGAGAGTGACGGGCGACCAGGGGAGATGGACGGGGTCTCGCCCTTATCCTCTCGCCCATCGGTGGGCGTCAGCGTGTCGAGGAGGCCGGAGCGCGCGCGGCAGCCACAGGGAAGACGACACGGAGGGAAAAGGTAGGTGGGCTGGCTGGGCCAGCGTCAGGTAAGTGGCTTCGGCCTCTTCTTTTTCTCTATTTTCAATTTTTCTTTTTATTTAACAGTCATAGAGAGAAAGGAATTAATTAGGGCAACCAAATCATTTTGAAAAAATGTTGAGCTTCGCCAAAAGGTTCTTTGCAATTTATGGCACTGCCACAAATATTTTGAAGACCATAAGAATTCATTTGGAATTTTTCACAAATGAAATAGCATTTAAATATGCTGGAATTGTTCTGTTTTAATTGCTACTGTTCATCTTTGCATAGGAATGATGTTGTTTTAATTAACAACAAATTGTTTTGGAATATTTGCTAGTTGATGGACATTTTTGCAGCAACTTTGGTGCAACTTCAAAATTCAATTGTGATTTGAATTTGATTTCTGAGATGGAGTTTGAATGATATTTAAACTAATGATGGTCTAGCACTGTAAATCAAGATGACTTGGCATGATTAAGAGGTGGTCACTGTAGTTCATACAGGGGGGGTGTTACAATTCTCCTCTACTACAAGAAATCTCGTCCCGAGATTTAAGTGGGGAAGAAATAGGTAACTTCGGGAGAACTGACCCTTGCGAGGTCGATTAACTGGTGGACATTCAGGGAAGGTGGCAGAAGTATCTCTCGAGTTGAAACTTAGGAAAACATCGAGAGCAAAGTATGAAGGTATGATAAGAAGTATCAAGCGAATGGTCATTCGAACGATACCTGAACGAACTGTGAACAGGGGTTCAGAGTACCGGGAGTAGATCATCTCTCAAGGGGTGGCTCGTGATAACACATAAGCTAAGAGCATAGGAAACTTCGGAATCAAAGTTGTACAGAAGAGTCAGGTTCCTATCCTATGGAACTATGGTGAGTGTCGATCGAGAGTAGGGAGGACAGTGACATCATGGTCACGACAATAAGGCATGTAAGAAGATAGCTTGTCAGCTATGTCGGCAACATCGTCGGTACCAAGGGCGAGGGACGAAGAGAACCATTTTCCTGCTCGTTGAACGAGGCAGACCAATAGGCAAAGTTCTCGTCCATCGGGGGTTACCGGAATGTCATCAACAATAGTAACAGGGTCACACTGACAGAGTTGTAGATCGAGGTGTTTTCATCGGCAAAGAATTATTTCTGCTTAGATAAGCTAGATTACTGGAAAGGTTAAACAAAACAATGGAAAGAAAATTATGATTAGTTTATTAATCAGGCCAACAGAAAGAAAAGTGTGTTTATACCCTAGTATCAGGAGTATATCTTTCACAAGGGAAGGCAAAGCATGGTATACATGATAAGGCTTCAAGTATGAAATCGTTTAGAGAAAGGGGCAAGGAATTATGAGTTTTACCCATACAATGGTGTTTGAATAATTGATCAAGAAAATTCGGCATTGCGCTTCCAATGTTCTTGTTGATATTCGGAGTACCATAGTCATGCTTCGAGGTAGCAGTAACATAGTGTTTCAAGTAAGGGTTGGATCTGAAGATCACAAGAGACACAAAGGAACATTTCCAAGATTATCTCAGAACGTAAGGAATAACCAAACACAACCAGGTCTGTGTTGGTCGAAAGTCAAGGATGACATCAATGATAACACAATTCATCGAGGGGCAGGGATGGTATTTCTAGCCATGAATTCAATTGACATCTCTGAAGAAGTCAAAGTGTTGACGGTGATCACGGCAAAATTTTGTCGAGAGACTCCATGAAGATGTCATCGAACAGCGACGACATCAAGCAAAAAGGAAGGATGAAGTGAAAGGCTATGAGAACCACGAATTCGACACAAGCTCGAAGTCAAGCTTGTTGTTCGAGGTGAAGTGATAAGATGAACAAGATCGACGTAAGCTTAGCTCATCGTTGGAAGTTGCGCCGGTCACAAGGACCGGGTAGCATAGTTAAAAGTTAGCACGATAAAAATATAGCCGATCAGGCTAGGAATGATGTGATGGAGTATTAAACTCGTAAGCAACAAAAATTACTTAGAGTTATCGAATCAGAGTGCGGAATCGATTCACTTACCGGTGTTCTCGAGTGACCAACCACCCAGAACCCGAGGATATTGGAATTGGTGATCAATAGTAGTTCGATGAAGAACTCATAAGAAGTTATGTAGTTCATGTGATATTCCCGAGATATCAAGGGGTAACACTCGAGGGTAATTCAGGATAGAGGTTGGCCAGGCATATCGATTCATAGAAGACAAGTGCTTTAGCTTGTCCGCGAAATGGGATCAAAGAAGAACTATCATGGTCGGGACCATGATTGCAAAGAATCAAAGCAAAATACCAGATGGATTATAACAAGGGTTTATTATTTTTACGAGCAGCTTCCATGATAAGTTCTACATAGGGTCCATGGGCATGAACACAAAGGTTCAAGGTCGACTCCCACTTCTTCAATGCATCACCTTTCATTCACTCCTCGTTTTCAAAGAAATTGTAGTGCTGAAGATTTATCTGGTGAAGCACCAGAGGAGTATGACTCGCATAACCTTTGAGTTCACAGGAATTAGGAAAAGCATAGGTTCAACCCATCGGAACATTTTTTATGAAGCTATACAGCACAATAACAGGAGCGACGGGTACACGCTCGAAAGCAAAGGGCTGGCGATACAGAGTAGATGATACAGTTCGCCAGAGGCATTTTGTATCAGGGGAAAGTCGTCAATGATTTAAAATATGAAGGAGCTACCGGATAGTAATCCACTAAAAGATCAGGTGGTCCACAAAGGATCTGGTGCGAGTATCGGTACTCAACCAGAAGGAGAAGGGATGCAAAGGAATCGGTTTAAGGAAACATCTGGATAAGCCAAAGATTGAATACGAAGGGTTTACGATCCCAAAATTCGGGGATCAGAGGCAGAGGCTCTAATAAAAAGATGAGTATGTTGAATATAATTAGATGGCCAATCAATCAAGGATTGATTTACCGAGAACTAGCTCATGTCCAAATTGACGTCTGAGCCGGAAGGACGAGTTCTAGGAATCGACTGATGATTGCGAACATTCGCAGCATATTGATTCAAGGGATTCAAAATGGTAATGGCAAAGGATGTTGACGGGGATTACTAGACATATGGAATTAGCCATAGTGCAGGCATGCGAGAATTTCAAGAGCAATAGGCTGCAAAGGAATCTTCAGAAAATTAGATAGTATTTCAAGGTATTGTGGGAATCACAAGAACAGCTGGGGACGAACAGTTCCCCGCAAGTATGAAGAATTACTCGCAGTGCGAAAGAAGCTGCAAAGCAGTAGGCACAAAGGATGCTTAGGACAACGGAGAGTAACTCGGGATATCTGGTAATAACCAGAGCAACTGGGAAAGAATGTACAAACGACAAGGATGTGTAGTTATCCACAAGGATTTATCAGTGATAGGGAACTGCAAAAACAGGGGGCTCAAGGGTCTCGGGAACTTTGAGGAGTATCTTCGGAGTCTTCTGACGATGACACGCCATCTTCTGGAATGAGGGGGGCTCTCCGGGAGAAAGCGGTTACGAGAACCTAGGGTTAGAGTTAGTAAAATATTTAACCTGAATAGACGAGAGATCAGAGTCCCAGAGTATAGACGAGGAATAAAAGATCCTAATACCACCCATTCGGTGATGTGGGCCTGTAAGCCACACAGCCAAGTTAGTAAAACAGTTTTTCGGATACTAGACTCAACTTCGGCCAAGGAGTTGGAAAGGGGGATTCCTACAGGCAGTTAGCTCTGGTACCAACCTGTGACAACCCCGGCTTAATCGTGCACTAATCATACACGCAAATGCACACGATCAAGCCTAAGGACTCACTTGAAGATATCACAACACAACTCTAAAACATAAATAAAGTCATACAAGCTTTATATTACAAGCCAGGGCCTCGAGGGCTCAAATACATAGCTCGATGTCATACAAGCGTCAGCGGAAGCATCAGATATCTGGGTACAGATATAACAGAGTTACAGATAGGCCTTTAAGAAGGCCGGGGTAAAATAAAACACTACGATCGAAAGGCGTAGGCCTCCTGCCTAGGACCCTCCGAACCTACTCCTGGTCGTCGAACGGCTCCTCGTAGTAGTACTCGCCGGGAGGGTGGTAGTAGTAGTAGTAGCCATCGGCGGGGCAGCTGGCTCAGGGGCTCCATCATCTGGTTGCGGCAAATGGATATGGGGAGAAAAACAAAGCAAAGCAAATGTGAGTACTCATCCGAAGTACTCAGCAAGCAAGGATCTACACTACATATGCAACATTATCAAAGGAGGCTGTATATGTGGACTAGGCTGCAGAATGCCAGAATAGAGGGGAAAGCCTAGTCCAAGCGAAGACTAGCATCTTCATCATCTTTAGCGGTCTTGCTACATTAGAAGAGTGCAGAATAACATAATGAAAAGTAGTAGTAGTCTTATCAACCTCACCCAGAAATCCTTCCTCGACTCCCTGCGAGAAAGCAATCCCAGAGCCATACTATCCAGTTATCATCTCAAGTCTCCAGTTCTAGTTGTACCGATCGGGATACAACTCCGAGTGTCCGTTACCGTAGGACAGGCTATCGATAGATTGTTTCTTCCCTGCAGGGGTGCACCAACTTACCCACCACGCTCGCTTAACTCCGGTCGGACACACTTTTCTGGGTCATGCCCAGCCTCGGCCAAGCAACACGCCGCAACCCGACCTAGGCTTAAAAGAGAGGTCAGCACGCCGGACAAAACCTATGCCCCCAGGGGTCTTGGGCCATCGCCCCGGGAACTCCTGCACATTACGGGGCCACCGAGAGCAGACCTAGCAACCCCTTATACAAGCGCGATTGCGTTCCCAGTCCAACTCGGCATGCACCGCTGCTTACTCACGTCAATTAAGCTTTGGCTGATGTATACGGCGCAGAACACCCATACTATGCCCACATGATGGTTAGTGCTATCAGGACAGAGGCCCCTCGGATCAAATATCCAAACCGTTAGTGTGTTGGTAGTGCGGTAACGAGCAGAGACTCACGAAAGATGTGACCCCGTCGCCCCGTCTCGAGGACTTGCGGCAAGGGCTAAGAATGCCCGGCCATGCCTCGTATTCATCTCTCGGGCACCTTCCAGGTCATCCCATCTCCACATCACTTCGCAATTAAGCTCATGCGGGTACCCCTCAGGGCCGACTCATCTTTAGTATCATGGTTCAGTGTAAAGTCATAGTAACTAAAGTAACTGTGTGTCTAACACCAAGGGGAACCCCGAGGAATCACCCTCGATGGAATTCCACCTGATGTTATCATCAAGGTGAACGAAGGAGTAATCACCCTCGAGGTCCACTCTTGAGGAGTTGCACGACGGTGTCGTTATCGGGGGTGGTGTAGGAGGAATCACCCTCACTGACCACGACCGATTAACTAACCTACAAGGATATCATCAGAAGTGCTAACGAGGTATCACCCTCGGCACTCGATAGTAACCCAGTAGTGTCGAGCAACTAAGGGAGAAGTGATGTGCGGTGCCGGGGCCTGGTCTTCGATCCCGTTGATCGGGTCTTCTGTTAATCCAGTGGGGCAGTCAGGATAAGTGGGGTCTCTGATGGGTCTCTACCCAACCTATACTATACAGTTTAGGATAAGCAGGTAGGTAACAATAGCAGGTTACAATAAACAGGCTATGCAGCAGAAATAGGATAACAGCAGCAGCAGTAACTTCTAATGCAAGCGTAAGAGAGAAGAGAATAGGCGATATCGGAATGCTCAAAAGGGGGGTGCTTGCCTGGAAGCTCTGCGACAAGTGTCTGGTCATCATGGGCGTAGTCGACCTCTGGAGCTGCGTCGGCCTCCGGGACTACGTCGGTGTCGGGGTCTACCGAGAGAGAAGAGGGGGGACAAATAAATACACAGCAAATAATGCAATTACAGGGCATGCCATGACTAGGATGCAGTGCAGGGTTGCCTAAAGATGCATCTAGGTCATTTTAGTTATTTTAGGATTAACGCGGGATTTATTATCCGGTGAATATGCACTATTCATATACCAGAATCAGGCTAAAAGTTACGCTTTCTCCTAAATAGTGGGTTTCGACATGGAAACAGACGACACGATCATATTCGTCTCGTCGTTCTGAGCAACTTTAATGTAGAAAGTTTTGCGATCTGAGCTATGGTTTATTAGCTATGAATTTATAAATATTTAGACAATTTTCTGAAATTATTTTTATTAACAGAAAAGGAATTATGATGTCAGCATTGCATGGGGATGACGTCAGCAGTCAACAGGACGCTGACCAGGTCAAACCTGACCTGTGGGTCCAGTGGGACACACATGTCAGCCTCTGTTAGCTTAACAGTGGATTAAACTAACTAACTGGGTTAATTAGGTGTGTGGGCCCCATATGTCAGTGAAATATTAGACTAAACTAATTATTTTTATTTAATAAATCTTTGAAAATTCGTAGAAAATAAACCGTAGCTCGGATCGAAAAACTTTCTACATGAAAGTTGATCAGAACGACGAGATGAATCTGATCGTATCGTCTGTTTCCATGTCGGAACCCCCTACGTAGGAGAACCCGTAACTTTGAGCCTGACTCCGGTAGATGAATAGTGCATATCCACCGGATAATAAATCCAACTTAAATCCTAAAATAACTAAAATGACTTAGACATACTTTAGGCAACCCTGCACTGTATCCTAGGCATAGCATGTTCTGTGTTGCATTATTGTTGTGTATTTATTTGTTTCCTCCCCCCTCTTCTCTCTCGTTAGACCCCGACACCGACATAGTCCCCGAGGCCGACGCAGCTCCGGAGGTCGACTAAGCCCCTGACGACCAGACACTTGCCGCAGAGCTTCCAGGCAAGCACCCCCCTTTTGAGCATTCCGATATCGCCTATTCTCTTCTCTCTTATGCTTGCATTAGAAGTTACTGCTGCTGCTGTTATCCTATTTCTGCTGCATAGCCTGTTTATTGTAACCTGCTATTGTTACCTATCTGCTTATCCTAAACTGTATAGTATAGGTTGGGTAGAGACCCCACTTATCCTGACTGCCCCACTGGATTAACAGAAGACCCGACCAACGGGATCAAAGACCAGGCCCCGGCACCGCACATCACTTCTCTCTTAGTTGCTCGACACTACTGGGTTACTATCGAGTGCCGAGGGTGATACCTCGTTAGCACTTCTGATGATAACCTTGTAGGTTAGTTAATCGGTCGTGGTCAGTGAGGGTGATTCCTACTACACCACCCCCGATAACGACACCATCGTGCAACTCCTCAAGAGTGGACCTCGAGGGTGATTCCTCCTTCGTTCACCTTGACGATAACATCAGGTGGAATTCCATCGAGGGTGATTCCTCAGGGTTCCCCTTGGTGTTAGACACACAGTTACTTTAGTTACTATGACTTTACACTGAACCATGATACTAAAGACGGGTCGGACCTGAGGGGTACCCACGTGAGCTTAATTGCGAAGTGATGTGGAGATGGGTTGACCTGGAAGGTGCCCGAGAGATGAATACGAGGCGTGGCCGGGCATTCTTAGCCCTTGCCGCAAGTCCTCGAGACGGGGCGACGGGGTCACATCTTTCGTTCGTTATCGCACTACCAACACACTAACGGTTTGGATATTTGATCGGAGGGGCCTCTGGCCTGATAGCACTAAACATCACGTGGGCATAGTATGGGCTTTCTGCGTTGTATACATCAGCCGAAGCTTAATTGATGTCAGTAAGGAGCGGCGCACGCCGAGTTGGACTGGGAACACAACCGCGCTTGTATAAGGGGTTGCTAGGTCTGCTCTCGGTTGCCCCGTAACGTGCAGGAGTTCCCGGGGCGATGGCCCAGGACCCCTGGGGGCATAGGTTTAGTTCGGCGTGCTGACCTCTCTTTTAAGCCTAGGTAGGGTTGCGGCGTGTTGCTTGGCCGAGGCCGGGCATGACCCAGAAAAGTGTGTCCGGCCGGAGTTAAGCGAGCATGGTGGGTAAGTTGGTGCACCCCTGCAGGGAAGAAACAATCTATCGATAGCCTGTCCTACGGTAACGGACACTCAGAGTTGTATGCTGATCGGTACAACTAGAACTGGAGACTTCAGATGATAACTGGATAGTATGGCTATGGGATTGCTTTCTCGCAGGGAGTCGAGGTACAATCTCTGGGCGAGGTTGATAACACTACTATTACTTTACTTTATGCTAATCTGCACTCTTCTAATGCTGCAAGACCGCTGAGGATGCTAAAGATGCTAGTCTTCGATAGGACTAGGCTTTCCCCTCTATTCTGGCATTTCTGCAGCCCAGTCCACATATACAGCCTCCTTTGACAATGTTGCATATGTAGTGTAGATCCTTGCATGCTAAGTACTTCGGATGAGTACTCACGTTTGCTTTGTTTCTTTTTCTCCCCATATCCATTTGTCGCAACCAGATGACGAAGCCCCTGAGCAAGCTGCCCCCGTTGATGGCTACTACTACTACCCTCCCGGCGAGTACTACTACGAGGAGCCATCCGACGACCTGGAGTAGGTTCGGAGGGTCCTAAGCAGGAGGCCTACGCCTTTCGATCGAAGTGTTTTATTTTACCCCGCCTTCTTAAAGGCCTATCTGTAACTCTGTTATATCTGTACCCAGATATCTAATGCCTCCGCTGACACTTGTATGCCATCGAGCTATGTATTTGAGCCCTTGAGGCCCTGGCTTGTAATATAAAGCTTGTATGACTTTATTTATGTTTTAGAGTTGTGTTGTGATATCTTCAACTGAGTCCTTAGGCTTGATTGTGTGCATTTGCGTGTATGATTAGTGCATGATTAAGCTGGGGTCGTCACAGAACAACCCAACATCACCATCAACCACAGAAGCGCCTAATCATTTAAATCAGAGTCAAAACAGCATTTTAAATGCCATATTCATTTTTGAAAATTCCAAATGAATTCAAAAACTCACCAAACTTTTTGTGGCAGTATGGAATATTGCATGTCAATTATTGATGCAAGTGCCACATTTTACAAAAGTCATTTGAAAGCAAAAGAAATAGAAAAACAGAGAGTTTAATAGAGAACAGAAAAATAAAAAGAAAAGAGGCACTATGCACAATCCAGCCCACCTGGCCCATCTCCTTCTTCTCTCTCCTGTGTGTCACCGCCGCCGTGGTCAAGCGCGCGCGCGCACCGGTGCGGCGTCGACACCGCGGCACTCCACCGACGCCGCGGCCCGTCGAGGGGATAAGGACGAGCCAGGGCATCCCCCTGGCCTCCCCATCCATTCCCTCTTCCTCTCCGTTGCTCTCCCCCTCGTTCCCCCATCGTCACCGAACGCCAAAAACACCGTGCCTCCGTCGATCTCGTGGCCACAGCCACCACCTCGCTCCGCCGACTTGTCGAGGAGCTCCGCCATCGTCTACTCCATCAACCGGTGGCCTCAGCTAGAGCTGGGGAGCACCGAAGCGCTGGATCCCCCTCGTCCACAACTCCGGCTGCCGCCGATCGTCTTCGTCTCCGGCGCCGGCTTCTGCTGCTACTAATCCATCACGGGCCAACGTGCGTGCCACGAGGTGAACCCCTCTTCCTTCCCCTTTCCTCTGTTCGCCCTCGCATGCGTGCTAGCTGCTTCTTCCGCGGCGCCCGGACGCGCCGCCGCCCGCTCACGTCACCGGCGTGTCCACGGTGACCCTTCGGTCAAGTGCTTGTGACCGTTGCACTCACCGAGCCGCGTAGGTCCTCCCCAAGCCCTCCGTTAGCTCGCTAACTCGCCGTAGCACCTGTTCGATCGAGGTCCCGAATGCGCCTCCGCCTCAGCTCGCTGTCGGCGCCCTTCTGGTGACCAAAAGGTCACGGGGCCGAACCCATTGTGCTCACCGCATCGCGTAGAGCCTCGCTAGCCTCGCCATTTGCTCGTTTGCACGCTACTGCCCCAATTCCATCATCGCCCGATTCCGGCCATCTGCCACGGTGCTCCCCGTCATCGCCATAGTGCACCTCCGGCCACACAACCGCCACCAATCGACGCGGAACACCCCCGCGGTTCGAACGCAAGTGGTCGCGCGTGAAAAGATCAACCCTAGCGCGATTCCGACGAGCTCCGGCGAACTTTCGCCGCTGGAGAGGTCACCGGCGTCGAGCCACCGGCCGCCGCCACGCTGGCTGGCCTGGGGCCACCCCAGAGCCTCTGCCAGTGGGCCTCACGGGCCCCAGTTGACTGGGTTGACCCAGTCAACTGCTGACTGGGCTGCCCAGTGAGACTGACAAGTGGGCCCCTTCAGTTAATTAGCCTAATTAACAAATTATTAAATAAAAATAATTAGTTTAGTCTAATATTTCACTGACATATGGGGCCCACACCCCTAATTAACCCAGTTAGTTAGTTTAATCCACTGTTAAGCTAACAGAGGCTGACATGTGGGTCCCATTGGACCCATAGGTCAGGTTTGACCTGGTCAGCGTCCTGTTGACTGCTGACGTCATCCCCACGCAATGCTGACATCATAATTCCTTTTCTGTTAATAAAAATAATTTCAGAAAACTGTCTAAATATTTATAAATTCATAGCTAATAAACCGTAGCTCAGATCGCAAAACTTTCTACATGAAAGTTGCTCAGAAGGACGAGTCGAATATGATCGTGTCGTCTGTTTCCATGTCGGAACCTCCTACATAGGAGAAACCATAACTTTTAGCCTGATTCCGGTATATGAATAGTGCATATTCACCGGATAATAAATCCCGCGTTAATCCTAAAATAACTAAAACGACCTAGATGCATCTTTAGGCAACCCTAAACTGCATCCTAGTCATGGCATGCCCTATAATTGCATTATTTGCTATGTATTTATTTGTCCCCCCCCCCCTCTTCTCTCTCGGCAGACCCCGACACCGACGTAGTCCCGGAGGTCGACGCAGCTCCGGAGGTCGACTACGCCCCTGACGACCAGACCCTTGCCGCAGAGCTTCCAGGCAAGCACCCCCCTTTTGAGCATACCGATATCGCCTATTCTTCTCTCTCTTATGCTTGCATTAGAAGTTGTTGTTGTTACTGTTATCCTATTTTTGCTGCATAGCCTGTTTATTGTAACCTACTGTTGATACCTACATGCATATCCTAAACTGTTTAGTATAGGCTGGGTAGCGACTAAACAGAGACTCCCACTTTGTCCTGACTGCCCCCTTCGATTATCAGAAGACCCGATCAACGGTATCGAAGACCAGGCCCCGGCATCGCACATCACTTCCCCTTTAGTTGCTAGACACTACTGGGTTACTATCGAGTGTCGAGGGTGATACCTCGTCAGCACTTCTAATGATAACCTTGTAGGTTAGTTAATCGGTCGTGGTCAGCGAGGGTGATTCCTCCTACACCACCCCCGATAACGACGTCGTCGTGCAACTCCTTAAGTGTGGACCTCGAGGGTGATTCCTCCTTCGTTCACCTTGACGATAACATCAGGTGGAATTCCATCGAGGGTGATTCCTCAGGGTTCCCCTTGGTGTTAAACACACGGTTACTATGGTTACTATGACTTTACACTGAACCATGTTACTAAAAACGAGTCGGCCCTGAGGGGTACCCGCGCGAGCATATTGGCGAAATGATGTGGAGACGGGTTGACCTGGAAGGTGCCCGAGAGATGAATACGAGGCGTGGCCGAGCATTCTTAGCCCTTGCCGCAAGTCCTCGAGACGGGGCAACGGGGTCACATCTTTCGTGAGTCTCTGCTCATTACCGCTCTACCAACACACTAACGGTTTGGATATTTGATCCGAGGGGCCTCTGGCCTGATAGCACTAACCATCATGTGGGCATAGTATGGGCTTTCTGCGTCGTATACATCAGTCGAAGCTTAATTGACGTCAGTAAGGAGCGGCGCACGCCGAGTTGGACTGGGAACGCAACCGCGCTTGTATAAGGGGTTGCTAGGACTGCTCTCGGTGGCCCCGTAACGTGCAGGAGTTCCCGGGGCGATGGCCCAGGACCCCTGGGGGCATAGGTTTAGTCCGGCGTGCTGACCTCTCTTTTAAGCCTAGGTCGGGTTGCGGCGTGTTGCTTGGCCGAGGCCGGGCTTGACCTAGATAAGTGTGTCCGACCGGAGTTAAGCGAGCGTGGTGGGTAAGTTGGTGCACCCCTGCAGGGAAAAAACAATCTATCGATAGCCTGTCCTACGGTAACGGACTCTCGGAGTTGTATCCCGATCGGTACAACTACAACTGGAGACTTGAGATGATAACTGGATAGTATGGCTCTGGGATTGCTTTCTCGCAGGGAGTCGAGGAATAATCTCTGGGCGAGGTTGATAACACTACTATTACTTTACTTTATGCTAATCTGCACTCTTCTAATGCTGCAAGACCGCTGAGGATGCTGAAGATGCTAGTCTTCGATAGGACTAGGCTTTCCCCTCTATTCTGGCATTTCTGCAGCCCAGTCCACATATACAGCCTCCTTTGATAATGTTGCATATGTAGTGTAGATCCTTGCTTGCTGAGTACTTCGGATGAGTACTCACGTTTGCTTTGCTTTCTTTTTCTCCCCATATCCATTTGTCGCGACCAGATGACGAAGCCCCTGAGCAAGCTGCCCCCGTCGACAGCTACTACTACTACTACTACCCTCCCGGCGAGTACTACTACGAGGAGACGTCCGACTGTGACGCCCCCGGCTTAATCGTGCACTAATCATACACGCAAATGCACACGATCAAGCCTAAGGACTCACTTGAAGATATCACAACACAACTCTAAAACATAAATAAAGTCATACAAGCTTTATATTACAAGCCAGGGCCTCGAGGGCTCGAATACATAAGCTCGATGACATACAAGCGTCAGCGGAAGCATCAGATATCTGAGTACAGATTTTAAAGAGAAACAGAAAGGCCTTAAGAAGGCGGGACAAAAGAAAACACTACTATCGAAAGGTGTAGGCCTCCTGCCTAGGACCCTCCGAACCTACTCCTGGTCGACAGCCATCTCGTAGTAGAAGCCATCCTCAGGGTAGTAGTAGCGATCGTCGGTGGGGCAGCTGTCACAGGGGCTCCGTCATCTAGTCACGACAAACTGATATGGGGAGAAAAGGAAAGCAAAGCAACCGTGAGTACTCCGAAGTACTCAGCAAGCAAGGATCTACACTACATATGCAACATTATCAAAGGGAGGCTTTATATGTGGACTGGGCTGCAGAAATGCCAGAATAGAGAGGAAAACCTAGTCCTTTCGAAGACTGGCATCTTCAAGCATCTTCCAGCATCTTCGAGCGCCTTGCAGCATTTAGAAGAGTACAGATTAGCATAGTATAAAGTAGTAGAGGTATCAAGCAACAGTCTCGCTCAGAGATCCTTCCTCGACTCCCTGCGAGAAAGCGATCCCGGAGCCACATATCCAAATCCATCTCAAGTTCTAGTTGTTTTGATCGGTATACAACTCCGAGTGTCCTTTACCGTAGGACCGGCTATCGATAGATGTGTTCTTCCCTGCAGGGGTGCACCAACTTACCCACCACGCTCGCTTAACTCTGGCCAGACACACTTTCCTGGGTCATGCCCGGCCTCGGCCAAACGACACACCGCAACCCTACGTATAGCTCAGCAGAGAGGTCCCCGCTGGTCTACCTCCTAAACGCAAGGGGGTCTTGGGCCATCGCCCCTGGCCCTCCGGGTCGTTGCGTGCAGGGCGAACCAGGCTCCACCACTACCGGATGGTGCCGGCCCAGCCCGGCCGCAATGCTGAACTGGACGTCTGACAGAGCTTTCGGCTGATGCTACGGTGCAGAACGCCCATACTATGCCCACGTGATAGTTAGTGCTATCCGACCAAAGGCCGGCTCAAATTAAATATCCAAATCGTTAGGACTAGGGGCTTGCGGAAATGAGCAGAGACTCACGAAAGATGTGACCCCCTCGCCCCGTCTCGAGGACTTGCTGCAAGGGCTAAGAATGCCCGGCCGCGCCTCGTAGCATAACTCACGGGTAACTATCCATCATTCACCAAGTAGAAGTATCATCAGTTATGTAAGGCATCCGTGTGGCTACCATATCAAGGGGGAATCCGAGGCATCACCCTCGTTGGACTCCCACCTGATGTAATATCGAGGTGGACGTAGGAGGAATCACCCTCGAGGTCCACACTAGAGGTGTTGCATGACTTCGTCATTATCGGGGGTGGTGTAGGAGGAATCACCCTCGCTGAGCACGACCAATTAACTACCCTACAAGGTTATCATCAGAAGTGCCAACGAGGTATCACCCTCAGCACTCGATAGTAACCCAGTAGTGTCGGGCAACTAAGGAGAAAGTGAGGTGCGGTGCCGGGTCCTGGTCTTCGATCCCGTAGATCGGGTCTTCTGATACTCCAGCGGGGCAGTTGGGATAAGTGGGGTCACTGAGGGGTCTCTAGACAGCCTATACTAAACAGTCTAGGATATCCAAGTGGGTAACAAAAACAGGTTACAATAAAAAGGCTATGCAGCAGAATAGGAGCAATCAATTACAGTAGCAAAATCTAATGCAAGCATGAGATAATAGAATAGGCGATATCGGGATGATCAAAGGGGGGGGGCTTACCTGGTTGCTCGGCGGCAAAGGCAAGGTCGTCGGTGGTGTAGCCAATCACCGGAGCTGCGTCTGTCTCGGAGACTACGTCGGTACCGAGATCTAACGAGAGAGAAGAGGGGGAAGAACAGTAAATACAGAGCAAACAAGTGCTACACAAAGTATGGCATGGCAATATGCAGTGTCAGGTGTGTCCTAACGTAAGGTTGCACGTCACCGAGGAAGGACGAATCCATCCGGGAATGTTTTCCCGGTTCCGGATATTTGTCAGACAGATGACCGGAGGGGGTCAGTTCCATGTTCAGATAGTTAGAGACGTGTGACAGATGAACAGACCGCGTGTCCTGCTTTGTCTCGTCGTTCTGAGCAACTTTCATGTTTTAAGTTTTTCGATCCGAGCTACGGTTTATTTTCTATGAATTTCTAAAGATTTTAGTATTTTCTGGAATTTATTTTTTTTATTAAATCAACATTATCCAGAATAGTAGCATCGACGTCAGCATGATGCAATAGTGACGTCAGCAGTCAACGGTCGGCTGACCGTGGTCAAATCTGACCTGTGGGTCCAGCGGGACCCACATGTCAGCCTCTGTGACTAAACAGAGCTTAATTAATGGGTGGGCCCCAGATGTCAGTGTCTGTTAGTTTAACTAATTAACTTAATTAACTAATTAGCAGTTTATTTACTTATTTAAAATCGTTTAATTGAGCAGGGCCCGCATGTCAGTGAGACAGGGTGGCCACGTCAGCGCTGACCGAGGTCAACGGGGCCCAGTGGGGCCCAGTGGCAGTTGCACAGGGGCGGGCCCCAGCTGGCCACGTCGGACGCCAGCCGGAGGGCACTCCGGCGAGCTCCAACGAGGCGGAGCGCGCCGGCGAGGCTCGGGATTTCGCTACGGGGCTCCAAACATGGCGTGGCTGGGCTCGTTCGAAAGCTGGTGGAGCCGCGCATCCAACTGCGGCGTCGGCCCGTGCAGAGGAGCCCAGAAATGACGGCTACAGCGAGCTCAGGCGGCGGCCGGAGTCGGGTCAGAGCGCATTCGGCGCTCCGTGGCATTAGCGCGCGATCTGGAGCTGAAGGGGGCTTCGCAAGGCCTCCCTGAGCACGAGGACGGGCTCGGCCATCCTCGACATGGTCTAGGGCGTCGGCGGCGAGCACGACAACACGGCGGCTACGGCAATGACGGCGGTGATTCGTTCAGCTAGCTAGAGGCTTGGAAACGGAGCTCGGACGGGGAGGAGAGAAAGCGTAGCTCACCGCGCGGGCTCACGGAGGCCCTTCGAGAAACCGGAGCACAGAGGGGGCCGAATCGACGGCGGCGGCGTTCCGGCGATCCGAGGAGGAAGAGGAGGGGATCCGGCGCTCCAGGGCTTGTCAGCTCCAGCAAGCACCACCGGACGATGAGGCGGGGGTCGGCGAAGCCCTTGGTCAGCGTGGAAGGGCTGGACGACGCCGGTGACCGCGAGGGCAGGCGATGCACGGCGGCGACCGCGTCGGGCACCGATGGAATCTAGCAGGGGAGAGCGAGGGAAACGAGGAGGAAGTGGAAGAGGATGGCCAGGGGGAATGCTCGGGCTGGGCCTTATCCCCTCGCGGACATCTGCTGCGTCGTGCTGTCGGCCGGCGACCGGGGCGAGCGCGCGCGTCCACGGCGCGAGCGACACGCACAGGAGAGAGGAGAAGAGGAGGGAGAAAGAGGCCGTGATGGGTTGGGCTCGGGGCACTGTGCACTTAGGCCCATTGCACAGTGCCTCTTTCCTTTTTCTTTTCGGTTTTAATCAAACAGCAGCAGTTTTGCATTATTTTTAGCCACCAAATGAATTAGTGAAAGTGTGAAACTAGGTCACATGATTACATTGCAATATCCAGTACTGCCACAGAAAGTTTGGGCATTTTTGGAGATCATTTGGATTTTTCTAAAAATGAAAAAGGCATTTAACTTGCTGTTTTGGCTGTGTTTAATTTGTTCTGGCCCATTTCAAATTGATGGTGATGTTGTGTTCCTTAACAAGTAAATGTTATGGAATATTTGCAAGATGATGAACATTTTAGTTTCCACTTTGGAACAACTTTTATTTTCATTTTGAATTTGAATTTAATCCAGAGAGGAATTTGAAAGGGGATTTGAACAGTAATGATCAAGCACTGTTAAGCAGGGTGACTTGGCATAATTAGCAGATAATCACAGTGGTTATTACATAGGGGTGTTACAAATTCTCCTCCTCTAAAAGAAATTCTTGTCCCGAGAATTCAGGAGGTAGAAGGAAAGAGGTCGGGGTATTCCTTGCGAAGATGATCCTCGCGTTCCCATGTGGCTTCATCTTCGGAATGATTTGACCACTGCACTTTCAGGAACTTGGTGACCTTCTGACGGGTTCGACGTTCAGCTTCATCAAGGATGCGGATCGGATGCTCCTTATAAGATAGGTCATC
Source organism: Thinopyrum elongatum (assembly GCA_011799875.1). NCBI lineage: Eukaryota > Viridiplantae > Streptophyta > Magnoliopsida > Poales > Poaceae > Thinopyrum > Thinopyrum elongatum. The sequence goes on along the minus strand of CM022302.1, from coordinate 12,367,735 downwards.
TTGCAATTCGAGCATCTCATGATCCACTGCTCAGTGCGGAGACTCCTTGAAGCATTTGCGAAGTTGCGACACATGGAAGACGTCATGGATATGGGAGAATTGTGGCGGCAACTCCAATTTGTATGCCACCTGACCACGTCTTGCAACAATGCGGAAAGGACCAATGTAGCGAGGAGCTAACTTGCCCTTGATTCCAAAACAATGAGTGCCCTTCAGGGGAGTGACACGCAGATAAGCTTGATCACCAGGTTGATAAGTCAAACCCCATCGTTTGCGATCGTAGTTGCTCTTCTGGCGGTCTTGAGCCGCCTTGAGATTTTCCCGGACAATTCGGACTTGCTCTTCAGCGTGTTGGATAATATCCAGACCCACGAGCGGTCGTTCCCCAGCTTCTGACCAATTCAGAGGGGTTCGACACTTACGTCCATAGAGAACTTCAAAGGGGGGCATTTTTAAGCTGGCTTGATAGCTGTTGTTATAAGAGAATTCGGCATACGGAAGAGATTCTTCCCACTTCTTGCCAAAAGAAATAACACAAGCCCGAAGCATATCTTCCAGCACTTGATTTACTCGTTCGACTTGGCCTTGGGACTGGGGGTGATAAGCTGAACTCCAGGTGATATGAGTTCCCATAGCTTCTTGGAAACTTTCCCGGAACTTTGAGGTGAAAAGACCGCCACGGTCCAAACTGATCTCCTTCGGGATACCGTGGAGTGAAACAATTCTGGAGATATACAATTCTGCTAACTGTTTAGCAGTGACCGTCTCCTTGACAGGCAGAAAATGTGCAACCTTGGAAAGCTGGTCGACGACGACAAGAATAGCATCGTGACCCTTCTGTGACTTGGGAAGACCAGTAATGAAATCTATTTGAACCTTATCCCATTTCCACAACGGAATAGGAAGTGGTTGCAGAATCCCGGCAGGCTTCTGATGTTCTGCTTTTACGCGACGGCAAACGTCACATTCAGCAACGTATCGAGCAATATCCTGCTTCATCCTAGACCACCAGTACCTTTGTCGAAGATCATGATACATCTTGGTGCTACCCAGATGAATAGACAGTGGTGTATCATGTGCCTCCTTCATGACCTTGTCAGTCATAAGCTCGAACCGAGGTACCACAATGCGGTCTCTGAAATACAAGGTTCCATCTTCAGACAGCGAGAAATCCCTGTATTTTTCCAGGTGAAGATCTTTCTTCATCAGACCAATTTCAGCATCTTTAGCTTGTGCACTCTTAACGGCCTTCTCAAGGTCTGGTTCAATAACCAAGGTTTTTAAGTATCCTTGGGGAACTATCTCGATATTTAGCTTTTGAAGCTCTTCATACAGAAGTGGTTGCTCTAGCTGAACTTCAAGTTCACAGCAATAGGATTTACGACTCAAAGCATCAGCCATTACATTAGCCTTGCCAGGGGTATAAGAAATACCCAAATCAAAGTCCACAATGGTCTCCATCCATCTTTGCTGACGGAGGTTTAGAGATGGCTGAGTGAACAAGTACTTCAGACTTTTATGATCTGTGTAGATCTCGCAACGGTTACCAAGAAGGTAATGTCGCCACAACTACAGGACATAGACGACGGCAGCTAGTTCTAGATCATGTACTGGATAATTCTCTTCATGCGGACGCAACTGACGAGAGCCATAGGCAATCACTTTACGCTCCTGCATTAGGACACAGCCTAATCCTTCACGGGATGCGTCACAATAAATCACGAAGTCTTTGCGAGAATCTGGAGGAGCAAGTACTGGGGCAGATGTCAGCTTGTCTTTGAGTGTTTGGAAACTTTCCTGACATTTTTCTGTCCACTCAAACTTAACGCCCTTGTGAAGCAAATCAGTCAAAGGCTTAGCAATCTTTGAGAAATTCTCGACAAAGCGACGACAATAGCTTGCAAGGCCGAGAAAACTTCTGGCTTGCTTGACGTTCTTCGGAGGATTCCAGTCCAGAATAGCCTGAACTTGTTCTGGGTTAACAGCTATGCCCTCTTTCAAAATCACATGGCCGAGATATGTCACTTCAGATAGCCAGAACTCGCATTTTGAATACTTGGCATACAGCTGATGTTCACGCAGCTTTTCCAGTACAAGCCGAAGATGTTCGGCATGTTCTTCTTCATTCTTCGAATAAACCAGAATATCATCTAGATATACCACAATGAATTTGTCGAGATAATCCATAAAGATGTAGTCATTAACCGGGAGAAGGTTGCTGGAGCATTAGTCAGACCGAAAGACATGACAGTGTACTCATAAGAACCATAGTGAGTAACGAATGCTGTCTTCGGAATATCCTCTTCATGAACTCGGATCTGGTGATATCCCAATCTCAAATCAAGCTTAGAGAATACGGAGGAACCAGCAAGTTGATCATACAGATCGTTGATTCTGGGACGTGGATACTTGTTCTGAATCGTTGCTTGGTTGATAGGTCGATAATCTTGAACCAACCGATTCGTACCATCCTTCTTCTTGACGAAGAGTGAAGGTGCTCCCCAAGCAGAAGAACTGGGGCGGATGAAACCTTTCTTAAGTGACTTGTCGATCTCTTCCTTAAGTTCAAGAAGATGGTGCGGACACATCTTATAAGGACGCTTCACAATAGGGGTAGTACCAGGCTTCAAGTCGATGACAAACTCGACAGCTCTAGCAGGGGGTATTCCTGGAAGTTCTTCTGGAAAGACATCTTGAAAATCACGAACAACTGGAATGTTCTCGATGCCTTCAAGAGGTGAAGCATTTAATGCATTTAGAACATATATCTGATCCTCGGCATTCTGAACTGTCCGAGCTGAGTATCTGACTGTCTGGCCAGAAGGATGAGTGAGCTGGAATGTCTTAGCAGCATAGTCAATCAAAGCTTTATTCGCTGTCAACCAATCCATGCCAAGGATGATGTCAATGTCGGAAGGTCCAAGAGCAATAAGGGAAGCAAAGAACATCAACCCTTCAATTCTGATCTGATTGTTGTGACTTACCATCTTGGTTTGCCATCTGGAACGGGGAGTACTAATCTCCATTGGAGTGGGTAATGAGCTCATGGTTAACTCATGCAATTGTGCAAATTGCTGGGACACGAAGGAATGTGATGCTCCGGAGTCGAAGAGAATGGAAGTTGCCACTGAATTAACTGGAAGAGTTCCCATCACGATTTTAGGGGACCCTCGAGCTTCTTCCATTTTGACATGGGTGACTTGACCACTATTCATAGCAGGTGGTCTAGCATTACGTTTTCTGCTAGGGTGGTTTCGACGGCCCTTCCTACTGTCAACAGGTCGACACGTTGAATCCTGCGGCGACCCTGGCGACAGTTGAGAGCACGGTGCCCTGGCTGTCCACACTTGCGGCATAAACCATCATTATGGGGAGGAGCCATAGTATTGAGCTGTCCACTTTGATTTCTGAGCTGGCTAGGCGGCGCAGGTAGACGAGGTGCAACATAAGAAGGTCTCGGTGCAGGGGCAGGTCGGTGATGAACATTGTGTGGGATCCAGACTCGGCGTTTTTGAACAGGCTGACCCGAAGATGAGCCTACTTCACGAGTGCGTTTGAGCGACTCCTGATATTTAGCCAGACCAGTTTCAACTCGGTAGGCTTGACTGACAAGCGTCGCAAAGTCCTCACAATCATGGACAAGAAGTGCGAGCTGTATATCAGAACGCAGTCCTTCACGGAATTTCTCCTGCTTGCGAGCGTCAGTGTCGACGTCATCTTTAACATAGCGGGATAATTCAAGAAATTTCCTCTGATATTCATCCAGAGTCATTTTGCCCTGTAAGAGTTTGCGAAACTCCTGCTTCTTCTGGTCGATCAGACCTTGAGGAATGTACCTTGCATGAAAAGCTGACTGAAATTCGCGCCAAGTAGTTACAGTCTCTGCAGGCAACGTATCCTTGTGGCTTTCCCACCATTGAGTAGCGGGACCCTTCAAGTGGAATGCCGCAAAGGTGACATAACTGTCAGGGGCCACATTAGCTGACTCCATTTCAAACATGATGTCACGAAGCCAATCATCAGCATCCATAGGATTGGTGGAGCTACGGAAAATAGACGGGTTGAGGCGCATGAATTTTGGCAGAGTTATTGGAGAAGACTGTTGCTGAGCATTCTGAGTTGGGAACTGAGCCAATACTCCGGTCATGAGCTAACGGTTGAGTTCAAACTGCTGCCTCATTTCGGCAATATAGGGTGGAGGTGGAGTATCGTCAGCCATCCTGCCAAATCAACAGGGGCATCTTAGCAAGAAAAATTGCAGGGGTATGGAATGACTCATGAAGTAACACGCACAACAGAAGGAAGTGCAATAGATACTTCATCATATTCGCACCCGACATTCAAATCCACACATAGCCTCGGTTACAATCCGGCATTACGATAGATGAAAAAGGAAGGCTAGACAACTAGGCGGCGCGCAGGCACGCGGTAAGGAACTACACAACGAGACATAGCAAAGGCTACATCAACGTCGGAGAAAATTGTAGGAGCGAGAAATCTGCAAGTGACAACACAGGGTGCCCTCGATAAGAGGATCCTGTAAGCAGAACCTGGCCCACAATCTTGAAGCAAGGGGGGATATTTCCAGAACTCCGGGTGGATCTGATCACGAGAACCTAATGTTAGAGTTAGCAAAATCTTTAACCCGAATAAAGGAGAGATCAGAGTCCCAGAGTAAAGGTTCAGGAGTAAAAGATCCTAATACCACCCAATTGGCGACGTGGGCCCGTAAGCCACACAGCCATGTTAGTAAAACAGTTTTGGACCACTAGACTCAACTTCGGCCAAGGAGTTGGAAAGGGGGTTCCTAGAGGCAGTCAGCTCTGATACCAACCTGTGACGCCTCCGGCTTAATCGTGCACTAATCATACACGCAAATGCACACGATCAAGCCTAAGGACTCACTTGAAGATATCACAACACAACTCTAAAACATAAATAAAGTCATACAAGCTTTATATTACAAGCCAGGGCCTCGAGGGCTCGAATACATAAGCTCGATGACATACAAGCGTCAGCGGAAGCATCAGATATCTGAGTACAGATATAAAATAGAAACAGAAAGGCCTTAAGAAGGCGGGACAAAAGAAAACACTACGATCGAAAGGCGTAGGCCTCTTGCCTAGGACCCTCCGAACCTACTCCTGGTCGACACCCATCTCGTAGTAGAAGCCATCCTCGGGGTAGTAGTAGCGATCGTCGGTGGGGAAACTGTCTCAGGGGCTCCGTCATCTAGTCACGACAAACTGATATGGGGAGAAAAGGAAAGCAAAGCAACCGTGAGTACTCCGAAGTACTCAGCAAGCAAGGATCTACACTACATATGCAACATTATCAAAGGGAGGCTGTATATGTGGACTGCGCTGCAGAAATGCCAGAATAGAGAGGAAAACCTAGTCCTATCGAAGACTAGCATCTTCAAGCATCTTCCAGCATCTTCGAGCGCCTTGCAGCATTTAGAAGAGTACAGAATAGCATAGTATAAAGTAGTAGAGGTATCAAGCAACAGTCTCGCTCAGAGATCGTTCCTCGACTCCCTGCGAGAAAGCGATCCCGGAGCCACATATCCAAATCCATCTCAAGTTCTAGTTGTTTTGATCGGGATACAACTCCGAGTGTCCTTTACCGTAGGACCGGCTATCGATAGATGTGTTCTTCCCTGCAGGGGTGCACCAACTTACCCACCACGCTCGCTTAACTCCGGCCGGACACACTTTCCTGGGTCATGCCCGGCCTCGGCCAAACGACACACCGCAACCCTACCTACAGCTCAGCAGAGAGGTCCCCGCCGGCCTACCTACTAAGCGCAAGGGGGTCTTGGGCCATTGCCCCTCGTCCTCCGGGTCGTTGCGTGCAGGGCGAACCAGGCTCCACCACTACCGGATGGTGCCGGCCCAGCCCGGCCGCAATGCTAAACTGGACGTCTGACAGAGCTTTCGGCTGATGCTACGGTGCAGAACGCCCATACTATGCCCACGTGATGGTTAGTGCTATCCGACCAAAGGCGGGCTCAGATTAAATATCCAAATCGTTAGGACTAGGGGCTTGCGGAAACGAGCAGAGACTCACGAAAGATGTGACCCCGTCGCCCCGTCTCAAGGACTTGCTGCAAGGGCTAAGAATGCCCGGCCGCGCCTCATAGCATAACTCACGGGTAACTATCCATCATTCACCAAGTTGCAGTATCATCAGTTATGTAAGGCATCCGTGTGGCTACCATATCAAGGGGGAATCCGAGGCATCACCCTCGTTGGACTCCCACCTGATGTAATATCGAGGTGGACGTAGGAGGAATCACCCTCGAGGTCCACACTAGAGGTGTTGCACGACTTCGTCGTTATCGGGGGTGGTGTAGGAGGAATCACCCCTGCTGACCACGACCGATTAACTACCCTACAAGGTTATCATCAGAAGTGCCAATGAGGTATCACCCTCGGCACTCGATAGTAACCCAGTAGTGTCGGGCAACTAAGGAGAAAGTGAGGTGCGGTGCCGGGTCCTGGTCTTCGATCCCGTAGATCGGGTCTTCTGATACTCCAGCGGGGCAGTCGGGATAAGTGGGGTCACTGAGGGGTCTCTAGACAGCCTATACTAAATAGTCTAGGATATCCAGGTGGGTAACAAAAACAGGTTACAATAAACAGGCTATGCAGTAGAATAGGAGCAATCAATTACAGTAGCAAAATCTAATGCAAGCATGAGATAATAGAATAGGCGATATCGGGATGATCAAAGGGGGGGGGGGGTTTCCTGGTTGCTCGGCGGCAAAGGCAAGGTAGTCGGTGGTGTAGCCAATCACCGGAGCAGCATCTGTCTCGGAGACTACGTCGGTATCGAGATCTAACGAGAGAGAAGAGGGGGAAGAACAGTAAATACAGAGCAAACAAGTGCTACACAAAGTATGGCATGGCAATATGCAGTGTCAGGTGTGTCCTAACGTAAGGTTGCACGTCACCGAGGAAGGAGGAATCCATCCGGGAATGTTTTCCCGGTTCCGGACATTTGTCAGACAGATGACCGAAGGGGATCAGTTCCATGTTCGGATAGTTAGGGACGTGTGACGGATGAACGGACCGCGTATCCGGCTTCGTCTCGTTGTTCTGAGCAACTTTCATGTTTTAAGTTTTTCGATCCGAGCTACGGTTTATTTTCTATGAATTTCTAAAGATTTTAGTATTTTCTGGAATTTATTTTATTTATTGAATCAACATTATCCAGAATAGTAGCATCGATGTCAGCATGATGCAATAGTGACATCAGCAGTCAACGGTCGGCTGACCGTGGTCAAATCTGACCTGTGGGTCCAACGGGACCCACATGTCAGCCTCTGTGACTAAACAGAGCTTAATTAATGGGTGGGCCCGAGATGTCAGTGTCTATTAGTTTAACTAATTAACTTAATTAACTAATTAGCAGTTTATTTACTTATTTAAAATCGTTTAATTGAGCGGGGCCCGCATGTCAGTGAGACAGGGCGGCCACGTCAGCGCTGGCCGAGGTCAACGGGGCCCAGTGGGGCCCAGTGGCAGTGGCACAGGGGCGGGCCCTAGCTGGCCACGTCGGACGCCGGCCGGAGGGCACTCCGGCGAGCTCCAACGCGGGGAGCACGCCGGCGAGGCTCGGGATTTCGCTATGGGGCTCCAAACATGGCGCGGCTGGGCTCGTTCGAAAGCTGGTGGAGCCGCGCATCCAACTGCGGCGTCGGCCCGTGCAGAGGAGCCCAGAAACGACGGCTACGGGGAGCTCAGGCGGCGGCCGGAGTCGGGTCAGAGCGCATTCGGCGCTCCGTGGCATTAGCGCGCGATCTATAGCTAAAGGGGGCTTCGCAAGGCCTCCCTGAGCACGAGGACGGGCTTGGCCATCCTCGACATGATCTAGGGCGTCAGCGGCGAGCACGACAGCACGGCGGCTACGGCAATGATGGCGGTGATTCGTTCAGCTAGCTAGATGCGTGGAAACGGAGCTCGGACGGGGAGGAGAGAAAGCGTAGCTCACCGCGCGGGCTCACGGAGGCCCTTCGAGAAACGGGAGCGCAGAGGGGGCCGAATCGACGGCGGTGGCGTTCCGGCAATCCGAGGAGGAAGAGGAGGGGATCCAGCGCTCCAGGGCTTGTCAGCTCCAGCAAGCACCGCCAGACGATGAGGCGGGGGTCGGCGAAGCCCTTGGTCTGCGTGGAAGGGCTGGACGACGCCGGTGGCCGCGAGGACAGGCGATGCACGGTGGCGACCGCGTCGGGCGCCGACGGAATCTAGCAGGGGAGAGCGAGGGAAACGAGGAGGAAGTGGAAGAGGATGGCCAGGGGGAATGCTCGGGCTCGGCCTTATCCCCTCGCGGGCTTCTGCCGCGTCGTGCTGTCGGTTGGCGACCGGGGCGAGCACGCGCGTCCACGGTGCGAGTGACACGCACAGGAGAGAGGAGAAGAGGAGGGAGAAAGAGGCCGCGGTGGGCTGGGCTCGGGGCACTGTGCACTTAGGCCCAGTGCACAGTGCCTCTTTCCTTTTTCTTTTCGGTTTTAATCAAACAGCAGCAGTTTTGCATTATTTTTAGCCACCAAATGAATTTGTAAAAGTGTGAAACTAGGTCACATGATTACATTGCAATATCCAGTACTGCCACAAAAAGTTTGGGCATTTTTGGAGATCATTTGGATTTTTCTAAAAATGAAAAAGGCATTTAACTTGTTGTTTTGGCTGTGTTTAATTTGTTCTGGCCCATTTCAAATTGATGGTGATGTTGTGTTCCTTAACAAGTAAATGTTATGGAATATTTGCAAGATGATGAACATTTTAGTTTCCACTTTGGAACAACTTTTATTTTCATTTTGAATTTGAATTTAATCCAGAGAGGAATTTGAAAGGGGATTTGAAGCAGTAATGATCAAGCACTGTTAAGCAGGGTGACTTGGCATAATTAGCAGATGATCACAGTGGTTATTACACAGGGGTGTTACATCGACGACCTGGAGTAGGTTCGGAGGGTCCTAGGCAGGAGGCCTACGCCTTTCGATCGAAGTGTTTTATTTTACCCCGCCTTCTTAAAGGCCTATCTGTAACTCTGTTATATCTGTACCCAGATATCTGATGCCTCCGCTGACACTTATATGCCATCGAGCTATGTATTCGAGCCCTCGAGGCCCTGGCTTGTAATATAAAGCTTGTATGACTTTATTTATGTTTTAGAGTTGTGTTGTGATATCTTCAACTGATTCCTTAGGCTTGATCGTGTGTATTTGCGTGTATGATTAGTGCATGATTAAGCCGGGGTCGTCACAGGTTGGTATCAGAGCCAGGTTTCGATCCTGGGACCTGTGCATTATGGGCCCACCACGCTTCCGCTGCGCCACTCTGATACCAACCTGTGACGACCCCGGCCTAATCGTGCACTAACCATACACGCAAATGCACACGATCGGACTCACTTGAAGATATCACATCACAACTCTAAAACATAAATGAAGTCATACAAGCTTTATATTACAAGCCAGGGGCCTCGAGGGCTCGAATACATAAGCTCACATACAAGCGTCAGCGGAAGCATCAGATATCTGGGTACATATGTAAAAGAAAACACAGATAGGCCTTTAAGAAGGCGGGGCAAAAGAAAACACTACGATCAAAAGGCGCAGGCCTCCTGCCTGGGACCCTCCGAACCTAACCCTGGTCGTCAGACGGCTCCTCGTAGTAGTACTCACCGGGAGGTTAGTAGTAGTAGCCGTAGTTGTCGGCAGGGGCAGCTGTCTCTGGGGCTCCGTCATCTGGTTGCATCAAATGGATATGGGGACAAAAAAAAGGAAAGCAAAGCAAACGTGAGTACTCATCCGAAGTACTCAGCAAGCAAGGATCTACACTACATATGCAACATTTTCAAAGGAAGGCTGTATATGTGGACTAGGCTGCAGAAATGCCAGAATAGAGGGGAAAGCCTAGTCCTATCGAAGACTAGCATCTTCATCATCTTCAGCGGTCTTGCAGCATTAGAAGAGTGCAGAAAAACATAATGTAAAGTAGTAGTAGTGTTATCAACCTCGCCCAGAGATCCTTCCTCGACTCCCTGCGAGAAAGCAATCCCAGAGCCATACTATCCAGTTATCGTCTCAAGTCTCCAATTCTAGTAGTACCGATCGGGATACAACTCCGAGTGTCCATTACCGTAGGACAGGCTATCAATAGATTGTTTCTTCCCTGCAGGGGTGCACCAACTTACCCACCACGCTCGATTAACTCCGGCCGGACACACTTTACTGGGTCATGCCCGGCCTCGGCCAAACGATACGCCACAACCCGACCGAATACTTAACAGAGAGGTCAGCATGCCGGACTAACCTATGCCCACAGGGGTCTTGGGCCATCGCCCCGGACGCTCCTGCATGTTGCGTACACCGCCGGTGAGCAGACCTAGCAACCCCTTAATACAAGCGCGATTGCATTACCAGTCCATCCCAGCATGTGCCGCTCAGTTGCCGACGTCTATTAAGCTTCGGCTGAAGTATACGACGCAGAACGCCCATACTATGCCCATGTGATGGTTAGTGCTATCAGGCCAGAGCCCCTCGGATCAAATATCCAAACCGTTAGTGTGTTGGTAGTGCGGTAACGAGCAGAGACTCATGAAAGATGTGACCCCGTCGCCCCTTCTCGAGGACTTGTGGCATGGGCCAAGAATGCCCGGCCATGCCTCGTATTCATCTCTCGGGCACCTTCCAGGTCAACCCGTCGCCTCATCACTTCGCAATTATGCTCGCGCGGGTACCCCTCAGGGCCGACACGTCTTTAGTAACATGGTTCAGTGTAAAGTCATAGTAACCATAGTAACCGTGTGTCTAACACCAAGGGGAACCCTGAGGAATCACCCTCGATGGAATTCCACCTGATGTTATCGTCAAGGTGAACGAAGGAGGAATCACCCTCGAGGTCCACTCTTGAAGAGTTGCACGACGGTGTCATTATCGGGGGTGGTGTAGGAGGAATCACCCTCGCTGACCACGACCGATTAACTAACCTACAAGGTTATCATCAGAAGTGCTGACGAGGTATCACCCTCGTCACTCGATAGTAACCCAGTAGTGTCGAGCAACTAAGAGGGAAGTGATGTGCGGTGCCGGGACCTGGTCTTCGATCCCGTTGATCGGGTCTTCTGTTAATCTAGCGGGGCAATCGGGATAAGTGGGGTCTCTGATGGGTCTCTACCCAACCTATACTAAACAGTTTAGGATAAGCAGGTAGGTAACAATAGCAGGTTACGATAAACAGGCTGTACAGCAGAAATAGGATAACAGCAGCAGAAGTGACTTCTAATGCAAGCATAAGAGAGAAGAGAATAGGCGATATCGGAATGCTCAAAAGGAGGGTGCTTGCCTTGAAGCTCTGCGGCTAGTGTCTGATCGTCAGGGGCGTAGTCGACCTCCGGAGCGGCGTCGGCCTCCAGGACTACGTCGGTGTCGGGGTCTACCGAGAGAGAAGAGGGGGAAGAAACAAATGAATACACAGCAAACATATGCAACACAGAGCATGCTATGCCTAGGATGCAGTGCAGGGTTGCCTAAAGTATGTCTAGGTCATTTTAGTTATTTTAGGATTTAAGTTGGATTTATTATCTGGTGTATGTGCACTATTCATCTACCGGAAACGGGCAGAAAGCTATGGGTTCACCTACGTAGAGGTTTCCGACATGGAAACAGACGACACGATTAGATTCGCCTCGTCGTTCTAAGCAACTTTCATGTAGAAAGTTTTTCGATCTGAGCTACGGATTATTTTGTATTATTTTTCTATAGTTTTAAGTATTTTCTGGATTTATTTATATTAACAGAATTATATAAAATGAATTATGATGTCAGCATGACTAGAGGATGACATCAGCAGTCAACAGACTCGCTGACCAGGGTCAAACCTGACATGTGGGTCCAGTGGGACCCACATGTCAGCCTCTGTTAGCTTAATAGTGGGTTAAATTAGGGTTATGTGCAATCACAATGGTTCATAGTGAATACACTATGAAGAAACGCTAGTTGTCCCACCTATATATGCAAAGAAACACTGATTGTCCCATTCACCTAAACATCTAACAGTACTACCGACGGCAGGGAGGCACACGCTGAGGTCTAGAAGAAATACATATCAGCCGCACAATCACAAAAGGAGCCATAGCATAGTTGGGAGTTCCACACAAGGTCTTCGGTGCATAGTGTAGTTGGGCGTTTTTTTCTTCTGCGGGGGCATAGTTGGGAGTTCCACATAAGGTCATTAGTGCCTATTAGATGCCCAGACCACGGACAGTCATCTGGACGTCGCCGGCTAGCCAAGCCTCGCTTGATGCAAGGACGTCTTTTGCCCCGTACAACATGAAATATTCATGCATCTGTTTCTTGGTATAATTAGAATTTTCATCCACGCAGAGGCCCAGTGAAACAACGGAAGGAACCCGTCAGGCGAAGGCCCAACCCAGCAATGTGGAAACTCAATCTTGCGTGGGCTTCGACTTTGCCTGGGCTCTTTAACCAGCGTCAGAGATAACAAAATCTATAGAGAAAATAACTTCACTTTAGAACGCATCATGTTGTCTGGCTAGGTGGCAACCCCTGGGTTGTCTCTTGTAAAGGTCATGTGTTCGACTCTTGGTTCTGGAGATTATTTATTAGTCTTCAGCAGACTCCCGGTCTTGTTCGTACGTCCCAAAACTAAAAAATAGCGTATGTAAATATCGTAAAAATCCTCAAGACGGGACGAAACAAAGCGGAGCCAAACCAAGAATACCTATTCCCTTTAATAGTAGGTATAGATAGTGGGTTAAATTAACTAACAGGGTTAATTAGGGGTGTGGGCCCCATATGTCAGTGGGTAATTAGCTTAACTAATTAGTTCTTAATTATAAAATGTTTTAATTAAACTAAATAACAGAGGAGGCCCACATGTCCTAGACACGGGACCGCCCAGTCAGCAGTTGACCGAAGTCAACTGGTCAAAGGGGGCCTCTGGGCCCACCAGTAAGTGGCACAAGGCGAGGCCCACCGGCGCCAGGTCAGCGGAGCCGCCGGAGACGCGCCGGCGACCTCTCCAGCGGTGGAAGTTCGCTGGAGAGCGTCGGAATCGCGCTAGGGTGGATCTTTTCACGCGCGACCACTTGCGTTCGAACTGCGAGGGTGTTTCGCGTCATTTGGTGGCGGTTGTGTGGCCGGAGATGCACCGTGGCGACGACGGCGAGCACTGTGGCGGACGGCCGGAATCGGGCGATGATGGAATCGGGGCAGTAGCGCGCAAACGAACAAATGGCGAGGCTAGCGAGGCTCTATGCGATGCGCTGAGCACAATGGACTCGGCCCCGTGACCTTTTGGTCACCGGAAGGGCGCCGGTGGCGAGCTGAGGCGGAGGCGTGTTCGGGACCTCGATGGAACAGGTGCTACGGCGTGATAGCGAGCTAACGGAGGGGTTGGGGAGGACCTACGCGGTGCAGTGAGTGCAACGGTCACAAGCACTTGACCGAAGGGTCATTGTGGACACGCCGGCGACGTGAGCGGGCGGCGGTGCGTCCGGGCGCCACGGAAGAAGCAGCTAGCGCGCGTGCAAGGGCGAACAGAGGAAAGGGCAAGGAAGAGGGGTTCACCTCGCGGAACGCACATTGGCCCGTGATGGATTAGTAGCAGCAGAAGCCGGCCCCGGAGACGAAGACGATCGGCGGCAGCCTGAGATGTGGACGAGGGGGATCCAGCGCCTCGGTTCTCCCCAGCTCCAGCTGAGGCCACCGGTCGATGGAGTAGACGATGGCGGAGCTCCTCGAGAAGTCGGCGGAGCGAGGTTGTGGCTGTGGCCACGAGATCGACGGAGGCACGGCGGTGGTGGCGTTCGGTGACGATGAAGAATGAGGGGGAGAGCAACGGAGAGGAAGAGGGAATGGATGGGGAGGTCAGGGGGGATGCCCTGGCTCGTCCTTATCCCCTTGACGGGCCGCGGCGTCGGTGGAGTGCCGCGGTGTCGACGCCGCACCGGCGCGTGCGCGCTCGACCACGGCGGCGGTGACACGCAGGGGATAGAAGAGGGAGATGGGCCAGGTGGGCTGGATTCAGGGTACTGTGCACTTAGGCCCAGTGCACAGTGCCTCTTTCCCTTTTATTTTTCTGTTTTCTGCTAAACTCTCTGTTTTTCTATTTGTTTTGCTTCCAAAAGACTTTTGTAAAATGTTGCACTTGCATCAATAATTGACATGCAATATTCCTTACTGCCACAAAAAGTTTGGGTATTTTTGGAGCCCATTTGAATTAATTCAAAAATGAATAGGGCATTTAGGTGCTGTTTTGACTCTGATTAAATGATTAGGCCCTTCCGTGCTTGATGGTGATGTTATGTTCCTTAACAGCAAATAGTTTTTGGATTATTTGCTATAAAGTGAACATTTTTCCCACAAGTTTTGAGCAACTTTATTTTGCACTTTTGAATTTGAGTTGATTTTCAGAGAGAGATTTGAATTGTTTGGATTAACCACCATGACTAGGCACTGCAAATGAAGATGACTTGGCATACTTAGCAGAGTGTCACAGTGCTTATTACAAGGGGGTGTTACAGATTCTCCTCCTCAAAAAGAAATTCTCGTCCTGAGAATTTAGGAGGTAGAAGGAAAGAGGTCGGGATATTCTTCCCGAAGATGATCCTCGCATTCCCAAGTGGCTTCATCTTCAGTGTGATTCGACCACTGCACTTTCAGGAACTTGGTCGTCTTCTGACGAGTGCGACGTTCAGCTTGATCGAGAATGCGGATCGGGTGCTCCTTATAAGAAAGATCATCTTCCAATTCGAGCATCTCGTGATCCACTACGCGGTGTGGAGATTCCTTGAAGCATTTACGAAGTTGCGACACATGGAAAACGTCGTGGATATGAGAGAATTGCGGTGGCAACTCCAATTTATATGCCACCTGTCCACGTCTAGCAACAACGCGGAACATTACACACAAAAGAAAATATCACAACACAACTCTAAAACATAAATAAAGTCATACAAGCTTTATATTACAAGCCAGGGCCTCGAGGGCTCGAATACATAGCTCGATGGCATACAAGTGTCAGCGGAAGCATCAGATATCTGGGTACAGATATAACAGAATTACAGATAGTCCTTTAAGAAGGTGGGGTAAGATAAAACACTACGATCGAAAGGCGTAGGCCTCCTGCCTAGGACCCTCCGAACCTACTCCTGGTCGTCGGACGGCTCCTCGTAGTAGTACTCGCCGAGAGGGTAGTAGTAGTAGTAGCCGTCGACGGGGGCAGCTGGCTCAGGGGCTTCGTCATCTGGTTGCGACAAATGGATATGGGAAGAAAAAGAAAGCAAAGCAAACGTGAGTACTCATCCAAAGTACTCAGCAAGCAAGGATCTACACTACATATGCAACATTATCAAAGGAGGCTGTATATGTGGACTAGGCTGCAGAAATGCCAGAATAGAGGGGAAAGCCTAGTCCTATCAAAGACTAGCATCTTCAGCATCCTCAGCGGTCTTGCAGCATTAGAAGATTGCAGATTAGCATAAAGTAAAGTAATAGTAGTGTCATCAACCTCGCCCAGAGATTCTTCCTCGACTCCCTGCGAGAAAGCAATCCCAGAGCCATACTATCCAGTTATCATGTCAAGTCACTAGTTCTTGTTGTACCGATCGGGATACAACTCCGAGTGTCCGTTACCGTAGGACAGGCTATCGATAGATTGTTTCTTCCCTGCAGGGGTGCACCAACTTACCCACCACGCTCGATTAACTCCGGCCGGACACACTTTTCTTGGTCATGCCCGGCCTCGGCCAAACGATACGCCGCAA
The DNA here is from genome assembly GCA_011799875.1 of Thinopyrum elongatum. Lineage (NCBI taxonomy): Eukaryota > Viridiplantae > Streptophyta > Magnoliopsida > Poales > Poaceae > Thinopyrum > Thinopyrum elongatum. The sequence continues at coordinate 12,351,937 of CM022302.1, read as the reverse complement.
CCCGACCAAATACTTAACAGAGAGGTCAACACGCCAGACTAACCTATGCCCCCAGGGGTCTTGGGCCATCGCCCCGGACGCTCCTACACGTTGCGTACACCGCCGGTGAGCAGACCTAGCAACCCCTGAATACAAGCGCAGTTGCGTTACCAGTCCAACCCAGCGTGTGCCGCTCAGTTGCTGACATCTATTAAGCTTCGGCTGAAGTATACGACGCAGAACACCCATACTATGCCCACGTGATGGTTAGTGCAATCAGGCCAGAGGCCCCTCGGATCAAATATCCAAACCGTTAGTGTGTTGGTAGTACGGTAACGAGCAGAGACTCACGAAAGATGTGACCCCATCGCCCCGTCTCGAGGACTTGCAGCAAGGGCTAAGAATGCCCGGCCACGCCTCGTATTCATCTCTCGGACACCTTCCAGGTCAACCCGTCTCCTCATCACTTCGCAATTATGCTCGCGCGGGTACCCCTCAGGGCTGACCCGTCTTTAGTAACATGGTTCAGTGTAAAGTCATAGTAACTATAGTAACCGTTTGTCTAACACCAAGGGGAACCCTGAGGAATCACCCTCGATGGAATTCCACCTGATGTTATCGTCAAGGTGAACGAAGGAGGAATCACCCTCGAGGTCCACTCTTGAGGAGTTGCACGATGGTGTCGTTATCGGGGGTGGTGTAGGAGGAATCACCCTCGTTGACCACGACCGATTAACTAACCTACAAGGTTATCATCAGAAGAGCTGACGAGATATCACCCTCGGCACTCGATAGTAACCCAGTAGTGTCCAGCAACTAAGGGGGAAGTGATGTGCGGTGCCGGGACCTGGTCTTTGATCCCGTTGATCGGGTCTTCTGTTAATCCAGCAGGGCAATTGGGATAAGTGGGGTCTCTGATGGGTCTCTACCCAACCTATACTAAACAGTTTAGGATAAGCAGGTAGGTAACAATAGCAGGTTACAATAAACAGGCTATGCAGCAGAAATAGGATAACAGCAGCAGCAGTGACTTCTAATGCAAGCATAAGAGAGAAGAGAATAGGCGATATCGGAATGCTCAAAAGGGGGGTGCTTGCCTGGAAGCTCTGCGGCAAGTGTCTGATCGTCAGGGGCATAGTCGACCTCCGGAGCGGCGTCGGCCTCCGGGACTACGTCGGTGTCAGGGTCTACCGAGAGAGAAGAGGGGGAAGAAACAAATAAATACAAAGCAAACATATGCAACACAGAGCATGCTATGCCTAGGATGCAGTGCAGGGTTGCCCAAAGTATGTCTAGGTCATTTTAGTTATTTTAGGATTTAAGTTGGATTTATTATCCGGTGTATATGCACTATTCATCTACCGGAAACGGGCGGAATGCTATGGGTTCACCTACGTAGAGGGTTCTGACATGGAAACATACAACACGATCAAATTCGTCTCGTCGTTCTGAGCAACTTTCATGTAGAAAGTTTTTTGATCTGAGCTACGGATTATTTTCTATGATTTTTCTAAAGTTTTAAGTATTTTCTAGATTTATTTATATTAACAGGATTATCTAAAACAAATTATGACGTCAGCATGACTAGAGGATGACGTCAGCAGTCAACAGACTCGCTGACCAGGGTCAAACCTGACATGTGGGTCCAATGGGACCCACATGTCAGCCTCTGTTAGCTTAATAGTGGGTTAAATTAACTAACAGGGTTAATTAGGGGTGTGGGCCCCATATGTCAGTGGGTAATTAGGTTAACTAATTAGTTCTTAATTATAAAACGTTTTAATTAAACTAAATAACAGAGGAGGCCCACATGTCATAGACACGGGACCGCCCAGTCAGCAGTTGACCGAAGTCAATTGGTCAAAGGGGGACCCTGGGCCCACCAGTCAGTGGCACAAGGCGGGGCCCACCAGCGCCAGGTCAGCGGAGAAGCCGGAGACGCGCCGGCGACCTCTCCAGAGGCGGAAGTTCGCCGGAGCACGTCGGAATCGCGCTAGGGTGGATCTTTTCGCGCGCGACCACTTGCGTTCGAACCGCGGGGGTCTTCCGCGTCGTTTGGTGGCGGTTGTGTGGCCGGAGAAGCACCGTGGCGATGACGGCGAGCACCGTGGCGGACGGCCGGAATTGGGCGATGATGGAATCGAGGCAGTAGCGCGCAACCGAACAAATGGTGAGGCTAGCGAGGCTCTACGCGATGCGCTGAGCACAATGGACTCGGCCCCATGACCTTTTGGTCACCGGAAGGGCGCCGGCAGTGAGCTGAGGCGGAGGCGCATTCGGGACCTCAATGGAACAGGTGCTACGGCGTGCTAGCGAGCTAACGGAGGGGTTCGTGAGGACCTACGTGGCGCGGTGAGTGCAACGGTCACAAGCACTTGACCGAAGGGTCACCGTGGACACGCCGGCGACATGAGCGGGCTGCGACGCATCCGGGCGCCGCGGAAGAAGCAGCTAGCGCGCGTGCGAGGGCGAACAGAGGAAAGGGGAAGGAAGAGGGGTTCACCTCGCGGCACGCACGTTGGCCCGTGTAGGATTAGTAGCAGCAGAAGCTGGCGCCGGAGACGAAGACGATCGGCGGTAGCCGGAGATGTGGACGAGGGGGATCCAGCGCCTTGGTGCTCCCCAGCTCCAGTTGAGGCCACCGGTTGATGGAGTAGACGATGGCGGAGCTCCTCGACAAGTCGACGGAGTGAGGTGGTGGCTGTGGCCATGAGATCGACGGAGGCACGGCGGTGGTGGCGTTCGGTGACGATGGGGAACGAGGGGGAGAGCAACGGAGAGGAAGAGGGAATGGATGGGGAGGCCAGGGGGATGCCCTGGCTTGTCCTTATCCCTTCGACGGGCCGCGGCGTCGGTAGAGTGCCACGGTGTCGACGCTGCACCGGCGCGCGTGCGCTCGACCACGGCGGCGGTGACACGCAGGGGAGAGAAGAGGGAGATGGGCCAGGTGGGCTGGAATCGGGGCACTGTGCACTTAGGCCCAGTGCATAGTGCCTCTTTCCCTTTTATTTTTCTGTTTTCTACTAAACTCTCTGTTTTTCTATTTCTTTTGCTTCCAAAATACTTTTGTAAAATGTGGCACTTGCATCAATAACTGACATGCAATATTCCTTACTGCCACAAAACGTTTGGGTATTTTTGGAGCCCATTTGAATTAATTCAAAAATGAATAAGGCATTTAGGTGTTGTTTTAACTCTTATTTAAATGATTAGGCCCTTCTGTGGTTGATGGTGATGTTGTGTTCCTTAACAGCAAATAGTTTTTGGATTATTTGCTATAAAGTGAACATTTTTCCCACAAGTTTTGAGCAACTTTGTTTTGCACTTTTTTATTTGAGTTGATTTTTCAGAGAGGGATTTGAATTGTTTAGATTAACCACCATGACTAGGCACTGCAAATGAAGATGACTTGGCATACTTAGCAGAGTGTCACAGTGCTTATTACAAGGGGGGTGTTACAAATTCTCCTCCTCTAAAAGAAATTCTCGTCCCGAGAATTTAGGAGGTAGAAGGAAAGAGGTCGGGATATTCTTCCCGAAGATGATCCTCGCGTTCCCAAGTGGCTTCATCTTCAGTGTGATTCGACCACTGCACTTTCAGGAACTTGGTCATCTTCTGACGAGTGCGACATTCAGCTTGATTGAGAATGCGGATCGGGTGCTCCTTATCACAAAGATCATCTTGAAATTCAAGCATCTCGTGATCCACTGCGCGGTGTGGAGATTCCTTGAAGCATTTACGAAGTTGCGACACATGGAAGACATCGTGGATATGAGAGAATTGCGGCGGCAACTCCAATTTATATGCCACCTGTCCACGTCTAGCAACAACGCGGAAAGGACCAATATAGCGAGGAGCTAGCTTGCCCTTGATTCCGAAACGACGGGTGCCCTTGATAGGAGTGACACGAAGATAAGCTTGATCACCTGGTCGATAGGTCAAGCCCCATTGTTTGCGATCATAGTTGCTCTTCTGGCGGTCCTGAGCCGCCTTGAGATTTTCTCGGACAATGCGGACTTGTTCTTCGGCGTGTTGGATAATGTCTGGTCCCATGAGTGGTCGTTCCCCGGTTTCTGACCAATTCAGAGGGGTTCGACACTTACGTCCATAAAGCACTTCGAAGGGGGCCATTTTCAAGCTGGCTTGATAACTGTTGTTATAAGAGAATTCGGCAAACGGGAGAGATTCTTTCCACTTCTTACCGAACGATATAACACAAGCTCAAAGCATATCTTCAAGCACTTGATTAACTCGCTCAACTTGGCCTTGGGATTGGGGATGATAAGCTGAACTCCAGGTGATATGAGTTCCCATAGCTTCTTGGAAACTTTCCCAGAACTTGGATGTGAAAGACCGCCACGATCCGAACTAATCTCCTTCGGAATACCGTGGAGTGAAACAATTTTGGAGATATATAGCTCTGCTAACTGACTAGCAGTGATAGTCTCCTTAACAGGCAGAAAGTGTGCAACTTTAGAGAGTTGGTCGACGACGACAAGAATAGCATCATGACCCTTCTGAGACTTGGGAAGGCTAGTAATGAGGTCCATTTGCACCTTATCCCATTTCCATAAAGGAATAGGGAGTGGTTGCAGAATTCCAGCAGGCTTCTGATGTTCTGCTTTCACGCGACGGTAAACATCACATTCAGCAACATATCGAGCAATGTCCTGCTTCATTCTAGACCACCAGTACCTTTGTCGAAGATCGCGATACATCTTGGTGCTACCCGGATGGATAGACAGCGGTGTATCATGAGCCTCCTTCATGACCTTGTCAGTCATAAGCTCGAAACGAGGTACGACAATTCGATCTATGAAATACAAGGTTCCATCTTCAGCAACCGAGAAATCCCTGTACTTCTCAAGGTGAAGCTCTTTCTTCATCAAATCAATTTCAGCATCTTTAGCTTGCGCATTCTTAACAGCTTTCTCAAGATCTGGCTGTACCACAAGGTTATTAAGAGAACCCTGCGGAACGATACAGAGGTTCAACTTGCACAGTTCTTCAAAAAGCTGGGGTTGAGCTTGCTTAACCATGAGGTTGTTGCAATAGGACTTGCGGCTCAAGGCATTAGCCATTACATTGGCCTTGCCAGGGGTGTAAGAAATACCACAGTCATAGTCCGTGATTGTGTCCAACCATCGCTGTTGACGGAGATTGAGATCCGGTTGAGTAAATAAATATTTCAGACTCTGGTGATCGGTATAAATCTCACACCGGTTACCAAGAAGGTAATGTCGCCACTGTTTCAAAGCATAGATCACAGCAGCGAGTTCAAGATCAAGCACTGGATAGTTTTCTTCATGTGGACGCAATTGTCGCGAGGCATATGCAATTACCTTTCGCTCTTGCATTAGGACACAGCCTAATCCCTGACGAGAGGCATCGCAATATATCACAAAGTCCTTGCAAGAATCCGGAGGAGCAAGCACTGGAGCAAAAGTAAGCTTGTCCTTGAGGGTCTGTAAACTTTCCTGGCATTTGTCTGTCCACTCAAACTTAACGCCTTTGTGGAGCAGATTAGTCAGGGGCTTGGCAATCTTGGAAAAGTGCAGTTAATCGTGCACTAATCATACACGCAAATGCACATGATCAAGCCTAAGGACTCACTTGAAGATATCACAACACAACTCTAAAACATAAATAAAGGCATACAAGCATTATATTACAAGCCAGGGACTCGAGGGCTCGAATATATAAGCTTGATGACAAACAAGCATCACCGGAAGTGTTAGATATCTGAGTACAGATATGAAACAAAAACAGATAAGCCTTTCGAAAGGCGGGGCAAAACAAAAGCTACGATCGAAAGGCATAGGCCTCCTGCCTGGGACCCTCCGATCCTACTCCTGGTTGTCAGCCAACTCTTAGAAGTAACCACTCTCGAGGTGGTAGAAGTCGTCGGCGGGGCAGATGTCTCAGGAGCTCCGTCATATGGTCACGACAAACTGATATGGGGAGAAAAAGAAAGCAAAGCAACCGTGAGTACTCCGAAGTACTCAGCAAGCAAGGATCTACACTACATATGCAACATTATCAAAGGAAGGCTGTATATGTGGACTGGGCTACAAAAATGCCAGAATAGAGAGAAAAGCCTAGTCCTATCGAAGACTAGCATCTTCATCATCTTCAGCGGTCTTGCAGCAATAGAAGAGAGTAGATCAACACAATATATAGTAGTGGTTGTGTCAAGTATCAGTCTTGCCCAGAGATCCTTCCTCGACTCCCTGCGAGAAAGCGATCCCGGAGCCATCATATCCAGTTATCATCTCAGGTATTCAGTTCTAGTTGTATCGATCGGGATACAACTCCGAGTGTCCTTTACCATAGGACCGGCTATCGATAGATGTTTTCTTCCCTGCAGGGGTGCAACAACTTACCCACCACGCTCGCTTAACTCCGGCCGGACACACTTTCCTGGGTCATGCCCGGCCTCGGCCAAACGATACACCGCAGCCCTACCTACAGCTCAGCTGAGAGGTCCCCGCCGGTCTACCTCCTAAGCGCAAGGGGGTCTTGGGCCATCGCCCCTCGCCCTCCGGGTCGTTGCGTGCAGAGCAAATCATGGTACCACCTCTATACATGGTTGGCGCCGGCCCAGCCCAGCCGCAGTGCTGAACTGGACGTCTGACAGAGCTTTTGGCTGATGCTACGATGCAGAGTGCCCATAACTCTTCCCACGTGATGGTTAGTGCTATCCAGCCAAAGGCCGGCTTGGATCAAATATCCAAATCGTTAGTGGATTAGGGGCTTGCGGTAATGAGCAGAGAATCATGATCGATGTGACCCCATCGCCCCGTCTCTAGGACTTGCTGCAAGGGCTAAGAATGCTCGGCCACGCCTCGTATTCGTCTCACGGGTAACCTCCAGGTCAACCCGACATCCCATCATTCGTGGGTACCCCTCAGGGTTGACCCGCCTTTCCAAGTATCAGTTGTAAAGTCACAATAACCATAGTGACCATGTGTCTAACACCAAGGTGAACCCCGAGGAATCACCCTCGATGGAATCCCACCTGCTAATTAAATCAATTAATTGATTTAAACTCAGTTTAGTTAGCACAGTCACTGACCAGCGGGACCCACTGGACCCATTGGTCAGGTTTGACTAGTCAGCGGGTCTGTTGACCTGCTGATGTCATGCTGACGCTCTGCTGATGTCATAATTCCATTTCTGATATTTTAAATATTTCAGAAAATTCTAAAATCTTTAGAAATTCATATAAAATAAACCGTAGCTTGGATCGAAAAACTTTATACATGAAAGTTGCTCAGAACGACGAGACGAATCTAATCGTGGCGTCTGTTACCATGTAGGAACCCCCTACGTAGGAGAACCCGTAACTTTTAGCCTAATTCCGGTAGATGAATAGTGCATATATACCTGTTATTAATTCCAACTTAAATCCTAAAATAACTAATATGACCTAGACATGTTTTTAGGCAACCCTGCACTGCACGCTAGTATAGCAAGCTCTGTGCTACTTTGCCTACCTTGTATTTATCTGTTTCCTCCCCCTCTTCTCTCTTGATAGAGCCCGGTACCGACGCAGCTCCGGAGATCAACGACCCATGACGACCTTGCCTTTGCCGCCGAGCAACCAGGCAAGCCCCCCCTTTGATCATCCCGATATCGCCCATTCTATTTTCTCATGCTTGCATTAGATTTTGCTACTGTAATTGATTGCTCCTATTCTGATGCATAGCCTGCTTTTGTAACCTGTTTATTGTTACCTTACCTGCCTATTTCAAACTACTTAGGATAGGTTGCTTAGAGACCCACCAGTGCCCCCACTTGTCCAACTGCCCCCCGCTGGAATATTAGAAGACCCGATCAACGGGATCAAAGACCAGGGCCCGCACCGCACCCCCCCCCCCCCCCCCCCCCTTACTTGTACGACACTACTGGGTAACTATCGAGTGCCGAGGGTGATACCTCGTCACCACTTCTATGTTAACCTGTGATGACCCCGGCTTAATCGTTGCTAATCACTAATCATACACGCAAATGCACACGATCAAGCCTAAGGACTCACTTGAAGATATCACAACACAACTCTAAAACATAAATAAAGTCATACAAGCTTTATAGTACAAGCCAGGGCCTCGAGGGCTCGAATACATAGCTCGATGGCATACTAGTGCCAGCGGAAGCATCAGATATCTGGGTACAGATATAACAAAGTTATAGATAGGCCTTTAAGAAGGCGGGGTAAAATAAAACACTACGATCGAAAGGCGTAGGCCTCCTGCCTAGGACCCTCCGAACCTACTCCTGGTCGTCGGACGGCTCCTCGTAGTAGTACTCGTCGGGAGGGTAGTAGTAGTAGTAGCCATCGACGGGGGCAGCTGGCTCAGGGGCTCCTTCATCTGGTTGCGACAAATGGATATGGGGAAAAAAAGAAAGCAACGCAAATGTGAGTACTCATCCGAAGTACTCAGCAAGCAAGGATCTACATTACATATGCAGCATTATCAAAGGAGGCTGTATATGTGGACTGGGCTGCAGAAATGCCAGAATAGAGTGGAAAGCCTAGTCCTATCAAAGACAAGCATCTTCAGCATCCTCAGCGGTCTTGCAGCATTAGAAGAGTGCAGATTAGCATAAAGTAAAGTAATAGTAGTGTCATCAACCTCGCCCAGAGATTCTTCCTCGACTCCCTGCGAGAAAAAAATTCCAGAGCCATACTATCCAGTTATCATCTCAAGTCACCAGTTCTAGTTGTACCGATCGGGATACAACTCCGAGTGTCCGTTACCGTAGGACAGGCTATCGATAGATTAGTTCTTCCCTACAGGGGTGCACCAACTTACCCACCACGCTCGCTTAACTCCGACCGGACACACTTTTCTGGGTCATGCCCGGCCTCGGCCAAGCGACACGCCGCTACCCGACCTAGGCTTAAAAGAGAGGTCAGCACGCCGGACTAAACCTATGCCCCCAGGGGTCTTGGGCCATCGCCCCGGGAACTCCTGCACGTTACGGGGCCACCAAGAGCAGACCTAGCAACCCCTTATACAAGCGCGGTTGCGTTCCCAGTCCAACTCGGCGTGCGCCGCTCCTTACTGACGTTAATTAAGCTTCGGCTGATGTATACGACGTAGAACGCCAATACTATGCCCACGTGATGGTTAGTGCTATCAGGCCAGAGGCCCCACGGATCAAATATCCAAACCTTTAGTGTGTTGGTAGTGCGGTAACGAGTAGAGACTCACGAAAGATGTGACCCCGTCGCCCCGTCTCGAGGACTTGCGGCAAGGGCTAAGAATGCCCGACCACACCTCGTATTCATCTCTGGGGCGCCTTCTAGGTCAACTCGTCTCCACATCACTTCGCAATTAAGCTCGCGCGGGTACCCCTCAGGGCCGACCCGTCTTTAGTATCATGGTTGAGTGTAAATTCATAGTAACTAAAGTAACTGTGTGTCTAACACCAAGGGGAACCCTGAGGAATCACCCTCGATGGAATTCCACCTGATGTTATCGTCAAGGTGAACGAAGGAGGAATCACCCTCGAGGTCCACTCTTGAGGAGTTGCACGACGGTGTCGTTATCGGGGGTGGTGTAGGAGGAATCACCCTCACTGACCACGACCGATTAACTAACCTACAAGGTTATCATCAGAAGTGCTAACGAGGTATCACCCTCGGCACTCGATAGTAACCCAGTAGTGTCGAGCAACTAAGGGAGAAGTGATTTGCGGTGCCGGGGCCTGGTCTTCGATCCCGTTGATCGAGGCTTCTGTTAATCCAGCGGGGCAGTCGGGATAAGTGGGGTCTCTGATGGGTCACAGTGCTTATTACAAGGGGGGTGTTACAAATTCTCCTCCTCTAAAAGAAATTCTCGTCCCGAGAATTTAGGAGGTAGAAGGAAAGAGGTCGGGATATTCTTCCCGAAGATGATCCTCGCGTTCCCAAGTGGCTTCATCTTCAGTGTGATTCGACCACTGCACTTTCAGGAACTTGGTCGTCTTCTGACGAGTGCGACATTCAGCTTGATCAAGAATGCGGATCGGGTGCTCCTTATAACAAAGATCATCTTGAAATTCGAGCATCTCGTGATCCACTGCGTGGTGTGGAGATTCCTTGAAGCATTTATGAAGTTGCGACACATGGAAGACATCGTGGATATGAGAGAATTGCGGCGGCAACTCCAATTTATATGCCACCTGTCCACGTCTAGCAACAACGCGGAAAGGACCAATATAGCGAGGAGCTAGCTTGCCCTTGATTCCGAAACGACGGGTGCCCTTGATAGGAGTGACACGAAGATAAGCTTGATCACCTGGTCAATAGGTCAAGCCCCATTGTTTGCGATCATAGTTGCTCTTCTGGCGGTCCTGAGCCGCCTTGAGATTTTCTCGGACAATGCGGACTTGTTCTTCGGCGTGTTGGATAATGTCTGGTCCCACGAGTGGTCGTTCCCCGGTTTCTGACCAATTCAGAGGGGTTCGACACTTACGTCCATAAAGCACTTTGAAGGGGGCCATTTTCAAGCTGTCTTGATAACTATTGTTATAAGAGAATTCGGCAAACGGGAGAGATTCTTTCCACTTCTTACCGAACGATATAACACAAGCTCAAAGCATATCTTCAAGCACTTGATTAACTCGCTCAACTTGGCCTTGGGATTGGGGATGATAAGCTGAACTCCAGGTGATATGAGTTCCCATAGCTTCTTGGAAACTTTCCCAGAACTTGGATGTGAAAGACCGCCACGATCCGAACTAATCTCCTTCGGAATACCGTGGAGTGAAACAATTCTGGAGATATATAGCTCTGCTAACTGACTAGCAGTGATAGTCTCCTTGACAGGCAGAAAGTGTGCAACTTTAGAGAGTTGGTCGACGACGACAAGAATAGCATCATGACCCTTCTGAGACTTGGGAAGGCTAGTAATGAGGTCCATTTGCACCTTATCCCATTTCCATAAAGGAATAGGGAGTGGTTGCAGAATTCCAGCAGGCTTCTGATGTTCTGCTTTCACGCGATGGTAAACATCACATTCAGCAACATATCGAGCAATGTCCTGCTTCATTCTAGACCACCAGTACCTTTGTCGAAGATCGCGATACATCTTGGTGCTACCCGGATGGATAGACAGCGGTGTATCATGAGCCTCCTTCATGACCTTGTCAGTCATAAGCTCGAAACGAGGTACGACAATTCGATCTATGAAATACAAGGTTCCATCTTCAGCAACCGAGAAATCCCTGTACTTCTCAAGGTGAAGCTCTTTCTTCATCAAATCAATTTCAGCATCTTTAGCTTGCGCATTCTTAACATCTTTCTCAAGATCTGGCTGTACCACAAGGTTATTAAGAGAACCCTGCGGAACGATACAGAGGTTCAACTTGCACAGTTCTTCAAAAAGCTGGGGTTGAGCTTGCTTAACCATGAGGTTGTTGCAATAGGACTTGCGGCTCAAGGCATTAGCCATTAAATTGGCCTTGCCAGGGGTATAAGAAATACCACAGTCATAGTCCGTGATTGTGTCCAACCATCGCTGTTGACGGAGATTGAGATCCGGTTGAGTAAATAAATATTTCAGACTCTGGTGATCGGTATAAATCTCACACCGGTTACCAAGAAGGTAATGTCGCCACTGTTTCAAAGCATAGATCACAGCAGCGAGTTCAAGATCATGCACTGGATAGTTTTCTTCATGTGGACGCAATTGTCGCGAGGCATATGCAATTACCTTTCGCTCTTGCATTAGGACACAGCCTAATCCCTGACGAGAGGCATCACAATATATCACAAAGTCCTTGCAAGAATCCGGAGGAGCAAGCACTGGAGCAAAAGTAAGCTTGTCCTTGAGGGTCTGTAAACTTTCCTGGCATTTGTCTGTCCACTCAAACTTAACGCCTTTGTGGAGCAGATTAGTCAGGGGCTTGGCAATCTTGGAAAAGTGCAGTTAATCGTGCACTAATCATACACGCAAATGCACATGATCAAGCCTAAGGACTCACTTGAAGATATCACAACACAACTCTAAAACATAAATAAAGGCATACAGGCATTATATTACAAGCCAGGGCCTCGAGGGCTCGAATATATAAGCTTGATGACAAACAAGCATCACCGGAAGTGTTAGATATCTGAGTACAGATATGAAACAAAAACAGATAAGCCTTTCGAAAGGCGGGGCAAAACAAAAGCTACGATCGAAAGGCGTAGGCCTCCTGCCTGGGACCCTCCGATCCTACTCCTGGTTGTCAGCCAACTCTTAGAAGTAACCACTCTCGAGGTGGTAGAAGTCGTCGGCGGGGCAGATGTCTCAGGAGCTCCGTCATCTGGTCACGACAAACTGATATGGGGAGAAAAAGAAAGCAAAGCAACCGTGAGTACTCCGAAGTACTCAACAAGCAAGGATCTACACTACATATGCAACATTATCAAAGGAAGGCTGTATATGTGGACTGGGCTACAAAAATGCCAGAATAGAGAGAAAAGCCTAGTCCTATCGAAGACTAGCATCTTCATCATCTTCAGCGGTCTTGCAGCAATAGAAGAGAGTAGATCAACACAATATATAGTAGTGGTTGTGTCAAGTATCAGTCTTGCCCAGAGATCCTTCCTCGACTCCCTGCGAGAAAGCGATCCCGGAGCCAACATATCCAGTTATCATCTCAGGTATTCAGTTCTAGTTGTATCGATCGGGATACAACTCCGAGTGTCCTTTACCGTAGGACCGGCTATCGAAAGATGTTTTCTTCCCTGCAGGGGTGCACCAACTTACCCACCACGCTCGCTTAACTCCGGCCGGACACACTTTCCTGGGTCATGCCCGGCCTCAGCCAAATGATACACCGCAGCCCTACCTACAGCTCAGCTGAGAGGTCCCCGCCGGTCTACCTCCTAAGCGCAAGGGGGTCTTGGGCCATCGCCCCTCGCCCTCCGGGTCGTTGCGTGCAGAGCGAATCATGGTACCACCTCTATACATGGTTGGCGCTGGCCCAGCCCAGCCGCAGTGCTGAACTGGACGTCTGACAGAGCTTTTGGCTGATGCTACGATGCAGAGTGCCCATAACTCTTCCCACGTGATGGTTAGTGCTATCCAGCCAAAGGCCGGCTTGGATCAAATATCCAAATCGTTAGTGGATTAGGGGCTTGCGGTAATGAGCAGAGACTCATGATCGATGTGACCCCGTCGCCCCATCTCTAGGACTTGCTGCAAGGGCTAAGAATGCTCGGCCACGCCTCGTATTCGTCTCACGGGTAACGTCCAGGTCAACCCGACATCCCATCATTCGCGGGTACCCCTCAGGGTTGACCCGCCTTTCCAAGTATCAGTTGTAAAGTCACAATAACCATAGTGACCGTGTATCTAACACCAAGGTGAACCCCGAGGAATCACCCTCGATGGAATCCCACCTGCTAATTAAATCAATTAATTGATTTAAACTCAGTTTAGTTAGCACAGTCACTGACCAGCGGGACCCACTGGACCCATTGGTCAGGTTTGACTAGTCAGCGGGTCTGTTGACCTGCTGATGTCATGCTGACGCTCTGCTGATGTCATAATTCCATTTCTGATATTTTAAATATTTCAGAAAATTCTAAAATCTTTAGAAATTCATATAAAATAAACCATAGCTCGGATCGAAAAACTTTATACATGAAAGTTGCTCAGAACGACGAGACGAATCTAATCGTGGCGTCTGTTACCATGTAGGAACCCCCTAAGTAGGAGAACCCGTAACTTTTAGCCTAATTCCGGTAGATGAATAGTGCATATATACCTGTTATTAATTCCAACTTAAATCCTAAAATAACTAATATGACCTAGACATGTTTTTAGGCAACCCTGCACTGCACGCTAGTATAGCAAGCTCTGTGCTACTTTGCCTACCTTGTATTTATCTGTTTCCTCCCCCTCTTCTCTCTTGATAGAGCCCGGTACCGACGCAGCTCCGGAGATCAACGACCCATGACGACCTTGCCTTTGCCGCCGAGCAACCAGGCAAGCCCCCCCTTTGATCATCCCGATATCGCCCATTCTATTTTCTCATGCTTGCATTAGATTTTGCTACTGTAATTGATTGCTCCTATTCTGATGCATAGCCTGCTTTTGTAACCTGTTTATTGTTACCTTACCTGCCTATTTCAAACTACTTAGGATAGGTTGCTTAGAGACCCACCAGTGACCCCACTTGTCCCAACTGCCCCGCTGGAATATTAGAAGACCCGATCAACGGGATCAAAGACCAGGGCCCGGCACCGCACTCCCCCCCCCCCCCCCCTTACTTGTACGACACTACTGGGTTACTATCGAGTGCCGAGGGTGATACCTCGTCACCACTTCTGATGTTAACCTGTGATGACCCCGGCTTAATCGTGCACTAATCATACACGCAAATGCACACGATCAAGCCTAAGGACTCACTTGAAGATATCACAACACAACTCTAAAACATAAATAAAGTCATACAAGCTTTATAGTACAAGCCAGGGCCTCGAGGGCTCGAATACATAGCTCGATGGCATACTAGTGTCAGCGGAAGCATCAGATATCTGGGTACAGATATAACAAAGTTATAGACAGGCCTTTAAGAAGGCGGGGTAAAATAAAACACTACGATCGAAAGGCGTAGGCCTCCTGCCTAGGACCCTCCGAACCTACTCCTGGTCGTCGGACGGCTCCTCGTAGTAGTACTCGCCGGGAGGGTAGTAGTAGTAGTAGCCGTCGACGGGGGCAGCTGGCTCAGGGGGTCCTTCATCTGGTTGCGACAAATGGATATGGGGAAAAAAAGAAAGCAAAGCAAATGTGAGTACTCATCCGAAGTACTCAGCAAGCAAGGATCTACATTACATATGCAGCATTATCAAAGGAGGCTGTATATGTGGACTGGGCTGCAGAAATGCCAGAATAGAGTGGAAAGCCTAGTCCTATCAAAGACAAGCATCTTCAGCATCCTCAGCGGTCTTGCAGCATTAGAAGAGTGCAGATTAGCATAAAGTAAAGTAATAGTAGTGTCATCAACCTCGCCCAGAGATTCTTCCTCGACTCCCTGCGAGAAAAAAATTCCAGAGCCATACTATCCAGTTATCATCTCAAGTCACCAGTTCTAGTTGTACCGATCGGGATACAACTCCGAGTGTCCGTTACCGTAGGACAGGCTATCGATAGATTAGTTCTTCCCTGCAGGGGTGCACCAACTTACCCACCACGCTCGCTTAACTCCGACCGGACACACTTTTCTTGGTCATGCCCGGCCTCGGCCAAGCGACACGCCGCTACCCGACCTAGGCTTAAAAGAGAGGTCAGCACGCCGGACTAAACCTATGCCCCCAGGGGTCTTGGGACATCGCCCCGGGAACTCCTGCACGTTACAGGGCCACCGAGAGCAGACCTAGCAACCCCTTATACAAGCGCGGTTGCGTTCCCAGTCCAACTCGGCGTGCACCGCTCCTTACTGACGTTAATTAAGCTTCGGCTGATGTATATGACGTAGAACGCCCATACTATGCCCACGTGATGGTTAGTGCTATCAGGCCAGAGGCCCCACGGATCAAATATCCAAACCTTTAGTGTGTTGGTAGTGCGGTAACGAGTAGAGACTCACGAAAGATGTGACCCCGTCGCCCCGTCTCGAGGACTTGCGGCAAGGGCTAAGAATGCCCGACCACACCTCGTATTCATCTCTTGGGCACCTTCTAGGTCAACCCGTCTCCACATCACTTCGCAATTAAGCTCGCGCGGGTACCCCTCAGGGCCGACCCGTCTTTAGTATCATGGTTGAGTGTAAATTCATAGTAACTAAAGTAACTGTGTGTCTAACACCAAGGGGAACCCTGAGGAATCACCCTCGATGGAATTCCACCTGATGTTATCGTCAAGGTGAACGAAGGAGGAATCACCCTCGAGGTCCACTCTTGAGGAGTTGCACAATGGTGTCGTTATCGGGGGTGGTGTAGGAGGAATCACCCTCACTGACCACGACCGATTAACTAACCTACAAGGTTATCATCTGAAGTGCTAACGAGGTATCACCCTCCGCACTCGATAGTAACCCAGTAGTGTCGAGCAACTAAGGGAGAAGTGATTTGCGGTGCCGGGGCCTGGTCTTCGATCCCGTTGATCGGGTCTTCTGTTAATCCAGCGGGGCAGTCGGGATAAGTGGGGTCTTTGATGGGTCTCTACCCAACCTATACTATACAGTTTAGAATAAGCAGGTAGGTAACAATAGCAGGTTACAATAAACAGGCTATACAGCAGAAATAGGATAACAGCAGCAGCAGTAACTTCTAATGCAAGCATAAGAGAGAAGAGAATAGGCGATATCAGAATGCTCAAAAGGGGGTGCTTGCCTAGAAGCTCTGCGGCAAGTGTCTGGTCGTCAGGGGTGTAGTCAACCTTCGGAGCTACGTCGGCCTCGGGGACTATGTCGGTGTCGGGGTCTAACGAGAGAGAAGAGGGGGGAGGAAACAAATAAATACACAACAATAATGCAACACAGAACATGCTATGCTTAGGTTGCAGTGCAGGGTTGCCTAAAGTATGTCTAAGTCATTTTAGTTATTTTAGGATTTAAGTTTTTTTATTATCCGGTGGATATGCACTATTTATCTATCGGAGTCAGGCTCAAAGTTACGGGTTCTCCTACATAGGGGGTTTCGACATGGAAATAGACGACACGATCATATTCGTCTCGTCGTCCTGTGCAACTTTCACGTAGAAAGTTTTGCGATCTGAGCTACGGTTTATTAGCTATGAATTTATAAATATTTAGACAGTTTTCTGAAATTATTTTTATTAACAGAAAAGGAATTATGATGTCAGCATTGCGTGGGGATGATGTCAGCAGTCAACAGGACGCTGACCAGGTCAAACCTGACCTGTGGTTCCAGTGGAACCCACATGTCAGCCTCTGTTAGCTTAACAGTGGATTAAACTAACTAACTTGGTTAATTAGGGGTGTGGGCCCCATATGTCAGTGAAATATTAGACTAAACTAATTATTTTTATTTAATAATTCATTAATTAGGCTAATTAACTGAAGGGGCCCACTTGTCAGTCTCACTGGGCAGCCCAGTCAGCAGTTGACTGGGTCAACCCAGTCAACTGGGGCCCGAGGGGCCCACTGGCAGTGGCTCTGGGATGGCCCCAGGCCAGCCAGCGTGGCGGCAGCCGGCGGCTCGACGCCGGTAACCTCTCCAGCGGCGAAAGTTTGCCGGAACGCGTCGGAATCGCGCTAGGGTGGATCTTTTCGCGCGCGACCACTTGCGTTCGAACCGCGGGGGTGTTCCGCATCGATTGGTGGTGGTTGTGTGGCCGGAGGTGCACCGTGGCGGACGGCCGCAATCGGGCGGTGATGGAAATGGGGCAGTAGCGCGCAAACGAGCAAATGGCGAGGCTAGCGAGGCTCTACGCAATGCGCTGAGCACAATGGGCTCGGCCCCGTGACCTTTTGGTCATCGGAAGGGCGCCGGCGGTGAGCTGAGGCGGAGGCGCGTTCGGGACCTCGATGGAACATGTGCTACGGTGAGCTAGCGAGCTAACGGAGGGGTTGGGGAGGACCTACGCGACGCGGTGAGTGCAACGATCACAAGCACTTGGCCGAAGGGTCACCGTGGACATGCCGATGACGTGAGCGGGCGGCGGCGCGTCCGGGCATCGCGGAAGAAGCAGCTAGCGCGCATGCGAGGGCGAACAGAGGAAAGGGGAAGGAAGAGGGGTTCACCTCGCGGCACGCACGTTGGCCCGTGATGGATTAGTAGCAGCATAAGCCGTCGCCGGAGACGAAGACGATCGGCGGCAGTCGGAGATGTGGACGAGGGAGATCCAGCGCTTCGGTGCTCCCCAGCTCCAGCTGAGGCCACCGGTCGATGGAGTAGACGATGGCGGAGCTCCTCGACAAGTCGGCGGAGTGAGGTGGTGGCTGTTGCCTTGAGATCGACGGAGGCACGGCGGTGGTGGCGTTCGGTGATGATGGGGGAACGAGGGGGAGAGCAACGGAGAGGAAGAGGGAATGGATGGGGAGGCCAGGGGGATACCCTGGCTCGTCCTTATCCCCTCGACGGGCCGCGGCGTCGGTGGAGTGCTGCGGTGTCGACGCCGCACCGGGGCGCGTGCGCTCGACCATGGCGGCGATGACACGTAGGGGAGAGAAGAAGGAGATGGGCCAGGTGGGCTGGATTCGGGGCACTGTGCACTTAGGCCCAGTGCGCAGTGCCTCTTTTCCTTTTATTTTTCTGTTCTCTATTAAACTCTCTATTTTTCTATTTCTTTTGTTTTCAAATGACTTTTGTAAAATGTGGCACTTGCATCAATAATTGACATGCAATATTCCTTACTGCCACAAAACGTTTGGTGAGTTTTTGAATTCATTTGGAATTTTCAAAAATGAATATGGCATTTGAAATGTTGTTTTGACTCTGATTTAAATGATTAGGCCCTTCTGTGGTTGATGGTGATGTTGTGTTCCTTAACAGCAAATACTTTTGGATTATTTGCTATAAGGTCAACATTTTTCCCACAAGTTTTGAGCAACTTTATTTTGCACTTTGAATTTGAGTTGATTTTCAGATAAGTATTTGA
The DNA here is from genome assembly GCA_011799875.1 of Thinopyrum elongatum. Lineage (NCBI taxonomy): Eukaryota > Viridiplantae > Streptophyta > Magnoliopsida > Poales > Poaceae > Thinopyrum > Thinopyrum elongatum. Next base: position 12,333,413 of record CM022302.1, on the reverse strand, counting down.
ATTGTTTTGATTAACCATTATGACTAGGCACTACAAATGAAGATGACTTGGCATACTTAGCAGAGTGTCACAGTGCTTATTACAAGGGGGTGTTACAAATTCTCCTCCTCTAAAAGAAATTCTCGTCCCGAGAATTTAGGAGGTAGAAGGAAAGAGGTCGGGATATTCTTCCCGAAGATGATCCTCGCGTTCCCAAGTGGCTTCATCCTCAGTATGATTGGACCACTGCACTTTCAGGAACTTGGTCGTCTTCTAACGAGTGCGACGTTCAGCTTGATCGAGAATGCTGATCGGGTGCTCCTTATAAGAAAGATCATCTTGCAATTCTAGCATCTCGTGATCCACTACGCGGTGTGGAGATTCCTTGAAGCATTTACGAAGTTGCGACACATGGAAGACGTCGTGGATATGAGAGAATTGTGGCGGCAACTCCAATTTATATGCCACCTGTCCACGTCTAGCAACAACGCGGAAAGGACCAATTTATTGAGGTGCTAGCTTGCCCTTGATTCTGAAACGACGGGTGCCCTTGATAGGAGTGACACGAAGATAAGCTTGATCACCTGGTTGATAGGTCAAGCCCCATAGTTTGTGATCATAGTTGCTCTTCTAGCGGTCCTGAGCCGCCTTGAGATTTTCTCGGACAATGCGGACATGTTCTTCGGCGTGTTGGATAATGTCTGGTCCCTCGAGTGGTCGTTCCCCGGTTTCTAACCAATTCAGAGGGGTTCGACACTTATGTCCGTAAAGCACTTCGAAGGGGGCCATTTTCAAGCTAGCTTGATAGCTGTTGTTATAAGAGAATTCGGCAAACGGAAGAGATTCTTCCCACTTCTTACCGAATGATATAACACAAGCCCGAAGCATATCTTCAAGCACTTGATTAACTCGCTCAACTTGGCCTTGGGATTGTGGATGATACGCTGAACTCCAGGTGATGTGAGTTCCCATAGCTTCTTGGAAACTTTCCCAGAACTTGGATGTGAAAAGACCGCCATGGTCTGAACTGATCTCCTTCGGAATACTGTGGAGTGAAACAATTCTGGAGATATATAGCTCTGCTAACTGACTAGCAGTGATAGTCTCCTTGACAGGCAGAAAATGTGCAACTTTAGAAAGCTGGTCAACGATGACAAGAATAGCATCGTGACCCTTCTGAGACTTGGGAAGACCAGTTATGAAATCCATTTGCACTTTATCCCATTTCCATAGAGGAATAGGAAGCGGTTGAAGAATTCCAGCAGGCTTCTGATGTTCTGCTTTCACGCGACGGCAAACGTCACATTCAGCAACATATCGAGCAATGTCCTGCTTCATTCTGGACCACCAGTACCTTTGACGAAGATCGCGATACATCTTGGTGCTACCCGGATGGATAGACAGCGGTGTCTCATGAGCCTCCTTCATGACCTTGTCAGTCATAAGTTCGAAGCGAGGTACCACAATGCGGTCTCTGAAATACAAGGTTCCGTCTTCAGCAATTGAGAAATCCCTGTACTTCTTGTGGTGAAGCTCTTTCTTCATTAGATCTACTTCGGCATCTTTGGCTTGCGCAATCTTTACAGCTTTCTCAAGATCTGGCTGTACCACAAGGTTATTAAGAGAACCCTGCGGAACGGTACGGAGATTCAACTTGCGCAGTTCTTCATAAAGCTGGGGTTGAGCTTGCTTAACCATGAGGTTGTTGCAATAGGACTTGCGGCTCATGGCATCAGCCATTACATTAGCCTTGCCAGGGGAATAAGAAATACCACAGTCATAGTCCGTGATTGTTTCCAACCATCATTGTTGACGGAGATTGAGTTCCGGCTGAGTGAACAAATACTTCAAGCTTTGATGATCAGTATATATCTCACACCGGTTACCAAGAAGGTAATGTCGCCACTGCTTCAAAGCATATATCACAGCAGCGAGTTCGAGATCATGCACTGGATAGTTTTCTTCATGTGGACGCAATTGTCGCGAGGCATATGCAGTTACCTTTCGCTCTTGCATTAGGACACAACCTAATCCTTGACGAGAAGCGTCGCAATATATCACAAAGTCCTTGCGAGAATCCGGAGGAGCAAGCACTGGAGCAGAAGTAAGCTTGTCCTTGAGGGTCTGGAAACTCTCCTGACATTTGTCTGTCCACTCAAACTTAACGCCTTTTTGGAGCAGATTAGTTAGGGGCTTGGCGATCTTGGAAAAGTTCTCGAGGAATCGGTGGCAATAACTTGCAAGGCCGAGAAAACTTCTGACTTGCTTGACGTTCTCCGGAGGAGTCCAGTCAAGAATAGCCTGAACACGCTCCGGGTTAACGGCAATACCGTCCTTGGAAATCACATGTCCAAGGTAGGTTACTTCAGAAAGCCAGAATTCACATTTGGAGTACTTGGCATACAACTTATGTTCTCGAAGTCTCTCCAGAAGAAGGCGAAGATGTTCGGCATGTTCTTCCTTATTCTTCGAATATACTTGAATATCATCCAGATATACCACGACGAACTTGTCGAGGTAATCCATGAAGATATAATTCATTAGACGGGAGAAAGTAGCTGGAGCATTCGTTAGGCCAAATGACATGACGGTGTATTCATAGGAGGCATAACGAGTAACGAAGGCAGTCTTCAGAATATCCTCTTCGAGGACACGGATTTGGTGATAACCCAACCTCAAGTCGAGTTTAGAGAACACCGATGATCCAGCAAGTTGATCATATAAGTCGTTGATCCGAGGAAGCGAATATTTATTCTGGATGGTTGCCTGGTTGATAGGACGGTAATCTTGGACCAACCTATTCGTACCATCTTTCTTATTGACAAAGAGAGATGGTGCTCCCCAGGCAGAGGAACTAGGGCGGATGAAACCCTTCTTAAGTGACTTGTCGATTTCTTCCTTAAGTTCGAGAAGGTGGTGCGGAGGCATCTTGTAAGGATGCTTCGAAATAGGAGTGGTGCCAGGCTTCAAGTCGATAACAAACTCGACAGCTCTAGCAGGGGGTACACCTGAAAGTTCTTCTGGAAAAACATCCTGGAAGTCACAGACAACTGGAATGTTTTCGATCCCCTCAAGCGGAGAGGCGTTCAACGCATTCAAGGCATAAATTTGGGCCTCGGCATTCTGAGTGATATGAGCATGATAATTCACTAGCTCATTTGATGGGTGTAGGAGATGAACAACTTTAGTGGCACAATTGATTGAGGCGTAGTGGGCCTTTAACCAATCCATTCCCAGAATAAGATCAATGTTGGAATTATTCAGAATTATGGGGAATGCCTGAAAATTCCTCTCTTCAATCACAACAGTGACTTCGGGGCTGAATATCGTGGCTTGGCACCAACCCGCGGGAGTGTTTACTACTAACGGATGGTGTAGCGTTTCACATTTAATGTCATGCAAGAGTGCAAAATGTTCTGACATGAATGAATGTGATGCTCCTAAATCAAATAAAACAGATGCTGGTACTGAATTAACAAGACGTGTACCCATCACGGTTTCAGGTTGATCCTGAGCTTCAGCCATGTTGACATGATAGTTCTGTCCACGACCATAAGAAGGCCTGACATTGTTGTTGCGAGGCTGAGAAATTCCATGACCATTACCACGGCCAGCAGGAAGAGGCACTAGCTAATTCTGACTCTGACAACAGTCTCTGGCACGGTGACCTGGCTGGCCACACTTGAAGCAGAGTCCACTGTCTGGACGTGGTGCAGGAGCTTGAGGTGGTGCAGCTCGAAGAGGCTGCCTCGATGGTGGAGGAGGCAGGCGAGGTGCAGCATAAGCAGGCCTGTACACTGGGTCTGTTGGACGGTACATGCTGTGAGGAATCCAGATACGGCGCTTCTGAGAACACGAGCCCGAAGATGAGCCCGCTTCTCGAGTGTGTCTAGTCGCTTCCTTGTGCTTCTTCAGACCAGTCTCAACCATAATAGCCTTGTTCACCAAGGTGGTGAAGTCAGGAAAGTCTTGGACGAGCAGGGCTAGCTGAATGTCATGGTGTAGCCCTTCACAGAACTTCTCCTGCCTACGAGCATCAGTGGGGATGTCTTCTTCAGCATAGCGAGACAAGTCAAGGAACTCTCGTTGGTAGACTTCTATAGTCTTGTTGCCTTGAACGAGGCTACGGAACTCAGCCTTCTTCCGATCTATAACTCTTTGAGGAATATACCGGGCACGAAAAGTAGTCTTGAATTCCACCCAAGTGACAATAGTTCCAGGAGGTAGGGTCTATCTGTGAGTGGCCCACCATTGTGCTGCAGGTCCCTTCAGGAAGAATGTCGCGAATGTGACATAGCTGACAGGAGGAACATCAGTTGACTCCATCTCATAGAAGATGCCACGCAGCCAGTCATCAGCATCCAGCGGATTAACTGTGTTGCGGAATACCGATGGGTTGAGACGCACAAACTCTGGCAGCGTGATTGAAGCTGGCTGCTGGTTGGCATTGGGATGGGAGAATTGATCCATAATCCCCGTCATGAACTGACGGTTGAGTTCAAATTGTTGCATCATAGCGGCCATATAGTTAGGCGGTGGCGGCGGTGGTGGATTGTTATCACCCATCCTGCTAAATTCAATAGGGGTAGTTTAGCAGAAGCTATTGCGAGTGTTTAGCAACAAGCATGATGTAACACAATGGAATTTAAGTAGTGTAATAGATGCTTAACAGTAGTCATTAAGACATACAGATCCATACAGAGTCGGTTATAATCGGACAGCATAACGGCGCAAATTCAAAAGCTAGACATGCTAGGCGGCACGCAGGCACGCGGTAAGGAAGTACACAACGAGACATAGCAAAGGCTACATCAACGTCGGAGAAAACCACTGAAACGGGGTAGCTGCAAGTGCGGACGACGAATGTTCATCGCAGAAGGATCCTGCGCTCCATGTGCACTCTGATGCAGAACCCGGTCTCGAACTGAAAGAAGAGGTCCACGTGTAGGTGTGTGACCTCCCACAGCAGGCCAATCAATCCCTAGTGGCATCTCGGTCCTGCGCGGGCAAAGGATGTGCTCCGGATGTATCCCTGCATGAACAGCTGGTAGCAACTGCGTCATAGCATTGTAGAGGCATGCTCGAGTGGCAAACAACTCGACAGCAAGAGCCCGAACAGTGTGATCCAGAGCCTGAGTGCACTGAATTAGAACCTGCGGGTCATAGCGACGAGGCTCGTACGGGGCACAGATAGCCATGTAGTATCTAGTAGCATCTCCAGCAGGGGCATACGGGATGTATCGAAACTCATAGGCATCCAAGCTAACGCTGAGCTCTCCTCGGAGGCGTGCGACAGCAGAGTAGGCGGCATCATGGACTGCCATCTCAATCGTCACGCCGAAACCGTGGAAAAGGTACAGCTCAGTGTCTGAGCCATCCTGCTGATCATAGATACAAACATCAGAATAGTACTGCTCCTGGTTGAACTCGCGGTAAACCTCGTAGACCATGTACTCGGGGTACCAGCGGTAACCCAGTCTGGTCAGGAGGGCGATCAGGACAGCTGGAAAACCAGGGCATCACGAGCCCAAGTACGAAGCACAAGCTGCGTCGTAGGACGTCGTGGAAACAGATGATCCATCTGAAATAAAGGAAATTCAGGTTTGTCATTTGATGATGAGAAGTATAACAGATCTTGAAGAGAAAGGTTAAACAAAACAATGGAAAGGAAAATGATTATTAGACTAATCAGATCAATGACAGGAAAATCGCACAGATATCCAGCTCTCCGGGTGGACGGAATTTACGAGATCCTAAGTGTCGGCGTTAGTTAATTTATTAAACCCGAATAGAAGAGAGATCAGAGTCCCAGAGTAAAGACGAGGAATAAAAGATCCTAATACCACCCAGTTGGCGACGTGGGCCCGTAATCCACACATCCAAGTTAGTAAAATAGTTTTGGACCACTAGACTCAACTTCGACCAAGGAGTTGGAAAAGGGGATTCCTACAGGCAGTCGGCTCTAATACCAACCTATGACGACCCCGGCTTAATCGTACACTAATCATACACACAAATGCACACGATCAAGCCTAAGGACTCACTTGAAGATATCACAACACAACTCTAAAACATAAATAAAGTCATACAAGCTTTATAATACAAGTCAGGGCCTCGAGGGCTCGAATACATAGCTCGATGGCATACAAGTGTCAGCAGAAGCATCAGATATCTGGGTACAGATATAACAGAGTTACAGATAGGCCTTTAAGAAGGCGGGGTAAAATAAAACACTACGATCGAAAGGCGTAGGCCTCCTGCCTAGGACCCTCCGAACCTACTCCTGGTCGTCGGATGGCTCCTCGTAGTAGTACTCGCCGGGAGGGTAGTAGTAGTAGTAGTAGTAGTAGCCGTCGGCAGAGGCAGCTGGCTCAGGGGCTCCATCATCTGGTTGCGACAAATGGATATGGGGAGAAAAAGAAAGCAAAGCAAACGTGAGTACTCATCCGAAGTACTCAGCAAGCAAGGATCTACACTACATATGCAACATTATCAAAGGAGGCTGTATATGTGGACTGGGCTGCAGAATGCCAGAATAGAGGGGAAAGCCTAGTCCTATCGAAGACTAGCATCTTCATCATCTTCAGCGGTCTTGCAGCATTGGAAGAGTGCAGAATAACATAATGAAAAGTAGTAGTAGTGTTATCAACCTCGCCCAGAGATCCTTCCTCGACTCCCTGCGAGAAAGCAATCCCAGAGCCATACTATCCAGTTATCATCTCAAGTCTCCAGTTCCAGTTGTACCGATCGGGATACAACTCCGAGTGTCCATTACTGTAGGACAGGCTATCGATAGATTGTTTCTTCCCTGCAGGGGTGCACCAACTTACCCACCACGCTCGCTTAACTCCGGCCGGACAGACTTTTCTGGGTCATGCCCGGCCTCGGCCAAGCGACACGCCGCAACCCGACCTAGGCTTAAAAGAGAGGTCAGCATGTCGGACTAAACCCCCCCAGGGGTCTTGGGCCATCGCCCCGGGAACTCCTGCACGTTACGGGGCCACCAAGAGCAGACCTAGCAACCCTTTATACAAGCACGGTTGCGTTCCCAGTCCAACTCGGCGTGCGCCGCTCCTTACTGACGTCAATTAAGCTTTGGCTGATGTATACGACGCAGAATACCCATACTATGCCCACGTGATGGTTAGTGCTATCAGGCCAGAGGCCCCTCAGATCAAATATCCAAACTGTTAGTGTGTTGGTAGTGCGGTAATGAGCAGAGACTCACGAAAGATGTGACCCCGTCGCCCCGTCTCAAGGACTTGTGGCAAGGGCTAAGAATGCCCGGCCACGCCTCGTATTCATCTCTCGGGCACCTTCCAGGTCAACCCGTCTCCACATCACTTCGCAATTAAGCTCGCGCGGGTACCCCTCAGGGCCGACCCGTCTTTAGTATCATGGTTCAGTGTAAAGTCATAGTAACTAAAGTAACTGTGTGTCTAACACCAAGGGGAACCCTGAGGAATCACCCTCGATGGAATTCCACCTGATGTTATCGTCAAGGTGGACAAAGGAGGAATCACCCTCGAGGTCCACTCTTGAGGAGTTCCACGACGGTGTCGTTATCGGGGGTGGTGTAGGAGGAATCACCCTCACTGACCATGACCGATTAACTAACCTACAAGGTTATCATCAGAAGTGGTGACGAGATATCATCCTCGGCACTCGATAGTAACCCAGTAGTGTCGAGCAACTAAGGGAGAAGTGATGTGCGGTGTCGGGGCCTGGTCTTCTATCCCGTTGATCGGGTCTTCTGTTAATCCAGCGGGGCAATCGGGATAAGTGGGGTCTCTGATGGGTCTCTACCCAACCTATACTATACAGTTTAGGATAAGCAGGTAGGTAACAATAGCAGGTTACAATAAACAGGCTATGTAGCAAAAATAGGATAATAGCAGCAGTAGTAACTTCTAATGCAAGCATAAGAGAGAAGAGAATAGGCGATATCGGAATGCTCAAAAGGGGGTGCTTGCCTGGAAGCTCTGCGGCAAGTGTCTGATCGTCAGGGGCGTAGTCGACCTCCGGAGCGGCGTCGGCCTCCAGGACTACGTCGATGTCGGGGTCTACCGAGAGAGAAGAGAGGGGGGAAACAAATAAATACACAGCAAATAATGCAATTACAGGGCATGCCATGACTAGGATGCAGTGCAGGGTTGCCTAAAGATGCATCTAGGTCATTTTAGTTATTTTAGGATTAACGCGGGATTTATTATCCTGTGAATATGCACTATTCATATACCGGAATCAGGCTAAAAGTTATGGTTTCTCCTAAGTAGGGGGTTCCGACATGGAAACAGACGACATGATCATATTCGTCTCGTCGTTCTGAGCAACTTTCATGTAGAAAGTTTTGCGATCTGAGCTACGGTTTATTAGCTATGAATTTATAAATATTTAGACAGTTTTCTGAAATTGTTTTTATTAACAGAAAAGGAATTATGACATCAGCATTGCGTGGGGATGATGTCAGCAGTCAACAGGACGCTGACCAGGTCAAACCTGACCTATGGGTCCAGTGGGACCCACATGTCAGCCTCTGTTAGCTTAACAGTGGATTAAACTAACTAACTGGGTTAATTAGGGGTGTGGGCCCCATATGTCAGTGAAATATTAGACTAAACTAATTATTTTTATTTAATAATTCATTAATTAGGCTAATTAACTGAAGGGGCCCACTTGTCAGTCTCACTAGGCAGCCCAGTCAGCAGTTGATTGGTTCAACCCAGTCAACTGGGGCCCGCGGGACCCACTGGCAGTGGCTCTGGGGTGGCCCCAGGCCAGCCAGCGTGGCAGCGGCCAGTGGCTCGACGCCGGTGACCTGTCCAGCAGCGAAAGTTCGCCGGAGCGCGTCGGAATCGCGCTAGGGTGGATCTTTTCACACGCGACCACTTGCGTTCGAACCGCGGTGGTGTTCCGCGTCGATTGGTGGCGGTTGTGTGGCCGGAGGTGCACCGTGGCGACGACGGCGAGCACTGTGGCGGACGGCCGGAATCGGGCAATGATGGAATCGGGGCAATAGTGCACAAACGAGCAAATGGTGAGGCTAGCGAGGCTCTACGCGATGCGCTGAGCACAATGGGCTCGGCCCCATGACCTTTTGGTCACCGGAAGGGTGCGGCGGCGAGCTGAGGCGGAGGCGGAGGCGCGTTCGGGACCTTGATGGAACAGGTGCTACAGCGAGCTAGCGAGCTAACGGAGGGGTTGGGGAAGACCTACGTGGCGCGGTGAGTGCAACGGTCACAAGCACTTGACCGAAGGATCACCGTGGACACGCCGGCGACGTGAGCGGGCGGCGGCACGTCTGGGCGCCGCGGAAGAAGCAGCTAGCGTGCATGCGAGCGCAAACAGAGGAAAGGGGAAGGAAGAGGGGTTCACCTCGCGGCACGCATGTTGGCCCGTGATAGATTAGTAGCAGCAGAAGCCGGCGCCGGAGACGAAGACGATCGGCGGCGGCCGGAGATGTGGACGAGGGGGATCCAGCGCTTCGGTGCTCCCCAGCTCCAGCTGAGGCCACCGGTCGATGGAGTAGACGATGGCGGAGCTCCTCGACAAGTCGGCGGAGTGAGGTGGTGGCTGTGGCCATGAGATCGACGGAGGCACGGCGGTGGTGGCGTTCGTTGACGATGGGGAACGAGGGGGAGAGCAACGGAGAGGAAGAGGGAATGGATGGGGAGGCCAGGGGGGATGCCCTGGCTTGTCCTTATCCCCTCGATGGGCCGCAGCGTCGGTAGAGTGCCACGGTGTCGACGCCGCACCGGCACGCGTGCGCTCGACCACGGTGGCGGTGACACGCAGGGGAGAGAAGAGGGAGATGGGCCAGGTGGGCTGGATTCGGGGCACTGTGCACTTAGGCCCGGTGCACAGTGCCTCTTTCCCTTTTATTTTTCTGTTTTCTGCTAAACTCTCTATTTTTCTATTTCTTTTGCTTCCAAAATACTTTTGTAAAATGTGGCACTAGCATCAATAATTGGCATGCAATATTCCTTACTGCCACAAAAAGTTTGGGTATTTTTGGAGCCATTTGAATTAATTCAAAAATGAATAGGGCATATTCACCGGATAATAAATCCCGCGTTAATCCTAAAATAACTAAAACAACCTAGATGCATCTTTAGGCAACCCTGCACTGCATCCTAGTCATGGCATGCCCTGTAATTGCATTATTTGCTGTGTATTTATTTGTTCCCCCCCCCCCTCTTCTCTCTCGGTAGACCCCGACACCGACGTAGTCCCGGAGGCCGACGCCGCTCCGGAGGTCGACTACGCCCCTGACAATCAGACACTTGCCGCAGAGCTTCCAGGCAAGCACCCCACTTTTGAGCATTCTGATATCGCCTATTCTCTTCTCTCTTATGCTTGCATTAGAAGTTACTACTGCTGCTATTATCCTATTTCTGCTGCATAGCCTGTTTATTGAAACCTGCTATTGTTAGCTACCTGCTTATCCAAAACTGTATAGTATAGGTTGGGTAGAGACCCGTCAGAGACCCCACTTATCCCGACTGCCCCGCTGGATTAACCGAAGACCCGATCAACGGGATCGAAGACCAGGCCCCGGCACCGCACATCACTTCTCCCTTAGTTGCTGACACTACTGGGTTACTATCTAGTGCCGAGGGTGATACCTCGTTAGCACTTCTGATGATAACCTTGTAGGTTAGTTAATCGGTCGTGGTTAGTGAGGGTGATTCCTCCTACACCACCCCCGATAACGACACCGTCGTGCAACTCCTCAAGAGTGGACCTCGAGGGTGATTCCTCCTTCGTTCACCTTGACGATAACATCAGGTGGAATTCCATCGAGGGTGATTCCTCAGGGTTCCCCTTGGTGTTAGACACACAGTTACTTTAGTTACTATGACTTTACACTGAACCATGATACTAAAGACAGGTCGGCCCTGAGGGGTACCCGCGCGAGCTTAATTGCGAAGTGATGTGCAGACGGGTTGACCTGGAAGGTGCCCGAGAGATGAATACGAGGCGTGGCCGGGCATTCTTAGCCCTTGCCGCAAGTCCTCGAGACGGGGCGACGGGGTCACATCTTTCATGAGTCTCTGCTCGTTACCGCACTACCAACACACTAACGGTTTGGATATTTGATCCGTGGGGCCTCTGGCCTGATAGCACTAACCATCACGTGGGCATAGTATGGGCGTTCTGCGTCGTATACATCAGCCGAAGCTTAATTGACATTAGTAAGGAGCAGCGCACGCCTAGTTGGACTGTGAACACAACCGCGCTTGTATAAGGGGTTGCTAGGTCTGCTCTCGGTGGCCCCGTAACATCCAGGAGTTCCCGGAGCGATGGCCCAAGACTCCTGGGGGCATAGGTTTAGTCCGGCGTGCTGACCTCTCTTTTAATCCTAGGTCGGGTTGCGGCGTGTCGCTTGGCCGAGGCCGGGCATGACCTAGAAAAGTGTGTCCGGCCGGAGTTAAGCGAGCATGGTGGGTAAGTTGGTGCACCCCTGCAGGGAAGAAACAATCTATCGATAGCCTGTCCTACGGTAACAGACACTCGGAGTTGTATCCCGATCGGTACAACTAGAACTGGAGACTTGAGATGATAACTGGATAGTATGGCTCTAGGATTGCTTTCTCGCAGGGAGTCGAGGAAGGATCTCTGGGCGAGGTTGATAACACTACTACTACTTTACATTATGTTTTTCTGCACTCTTCTAATGCTGCAAGACCGCTGAAGATGATGAAGATGCTAGTCTTCGATAGGACTAGGCTTTCCCCTCTATTCTGGCATTTCTGCAGCCCAGTCCACATATACAGCCTTCCTTTGAAAATGTTGCATATGTAGTGTAGATCCTTGCTTGCTGAGTACTTCGGATGAGTACTCACGTTTGCTTTGCTTTCCTTTTTTCTCCCCATATCCGTTTGTTGCAACCAGATGACGGAGCCCCAGAGACAGCTGCCCCTGTTGACAACTACGGCTACTACTACTACCCTCCCGGCGAGTACTACTACAAGGAGTCTTCCGATGACCAGGAGTAGGTTCGGAGGGTTCTCCTACCTGCGCCTTTCGATCGTAGTGTTTTATTTTACCCCGGCCTTCTTAAAGGCCTATCTATAACTCTGTTATATCTGTACCCAGATATCTGATGCTTCCGCTGACGCTTGTATGCCATCAAGCTATGTATTCGAGCCCTCGAGGCCCTGGCTTGTAATATAAAGCTTGTATGACTTTATTTATGTTTTAGAGTTGTGTTGTGATATCTTCAAGTGAGTCCTTAGGCTTGATCGTGTGCATTTGCGTGTATGATTAGTGCACGATTAAGCCGGGGTCGTCACACCTGTATGGACCTCATTACTGGCCGTCCCAAGTCTCAGAAGGGTCATGATGCTATTCTTGTCGTCGTCGACCAACTCTCTAAAGTTGCACACTTTCTGCCTGTCAAGGAGACTATCACTGCTAGTCAGTTAGCAGAGCTATATATCTCCAGAATTGTTTCACTCCACGGTATTCTGAAGGAGATCAGTTCGGACCATGGCTGTCTTTTCACATCCAAGTTCTGGGAAAGTTTCCAAGAAGCTATGGGAACTCATATCACCTAGAGTTCAGCTTATCATCCCCAATCCCAAGGCCAAGTTGAGCGAGTTAATCAAGTGCTTGAAGATATGCTTCGAGCTTGTGTTATATCGTTCGGTAAGAAGTGGGAAGAATCTCTCCCGTTTACCGAATTCTCTTATAACAACAGTTATCAAGCCAGCTTGAAAATGGCCCCCTTCGAAGTGCTTTACGGACGTAAGTGTTGAATCCCTCTGAATTGGTCAGAAACCGGGGAACGACCACTCGTGGGACCAGACATTATCCAACACGCCGAAGAACAAGTCCGCATTGTCCGAGAAAATCTCAAGGCGGCTCAGGACCGCCAGAAGAGCAACTATGATCGCAAACGATGGGGCTTGACCTATCAACCAGGTGATCAAGCTTATCTTCGTGTCACTCCTATCAAGGGCACCCGTCGTTTCGGAATCAAGGACAAGCTAGCTCCTCGCTATATTGGTCCTTTCCGCGTTGTTTCTAGACGTGGACAGGTGGCATATAAATTGGAGTTGCCGCCGCAATTCTCTCATATCCACGACGTCTTCCATGTGTCGCAACTTCGTAAATGCTTCAAGGAATCTCCACACCGCGCAGTGGATCACGAGATGCTCGAATTGCAAGATGATCTTTCTTATAAGGAGCACCCGATCCGCATTCTCGATCAAGCTGAATGTCGCACTCGTCAGAAGGCGACCAAGTTCCTGAAAGTGCAGTGGTCGAATCACACTGAAGATGAAGCCACTTGGGAACGCGAGGATCATCTTCGGGAAGAATATCCCGACCTCTTTCCTTCTACCTCCTAAATTCTCGGGACGAGAATTTCTTTTAGAGGAGGAGAATTTGTAACACCCCCCTTGTAATAAGCACTGTGACACTCTGCTAAGTATGCCAAGTCATCTTCATTTGCAGTGCCTAGTCATGGTGGTTAATCTAAACAATTCAAATCCCTCTCTGAAAATCAACTCAAATTCAAAAGTGCAAAATAAAGTTGCTCAAAACTTGTGGGAAAAATGTTCACTTTATAGCAAATAATCCAAAACTATTTCTGTTAAGGAACACAACATCACCATCAACCACAGAAGGGCCTAATCATTTAAATCAGTGTCAAGACAGCACCTAAATGCCCTATTCATTTTTGAATTAATTCAAATGGGCTCCAAAAATACCCAAACTTTTTGTGGCAGTAAGGAATATTGCATGTCAATTATTGATGCAAGTGCCACATTTTACAAAAGTATTTTGGAAGCAAAAGAAATAGAAAAACAGAGAGTTTAGCGGAAAACAGAAAAATAAAAGGGAAAGAGGCACTGTGCACTGGGCCTAAGTGCACAGTGCCCCGAATCCAGCCCACCTGGCCCATCTCCCTCTTCTCTCCCCTGCGTGTCACCGCCGCCGTGGTCGAGCGCGCGTGCGCCGGTGCGGCGTCGACACTGCGGGACTCCACCGACGCCGCGGCCCATCGAGGGGATAAGGACGAGCCAGGGCATCCCCCCGGCCTCCCCATCCATTCCCTCTTCCTCTCTGTTGCTCTCCCCCTTGTTCCCCATCGTCACCGAACGCCACCACCGCCGTGCCTCCATCGATCTCATGGCCACAGCCACCACCTCGCTCCGCCGACTTGTCGAGGAGCTCCGCCATCGTCTACTCCATCGACCGGTGGCCTCAGCTGGAGCTGGGGAGCACCGAGGCGCTGGATACCCCTCGTCCACATCTCCGGCTGCCGCCGATCGTCTTCGTCTCCGGTGACGGCTTCTGCTGCTACTAATCCATCACGGGCCAATGTGCGTGCCGTGAGGTGAACCCCTCTCCCTTCCCCTTTCCTCTGTACGCCCTCACACGCGCGCTAGCTGCTTCTTCCGCGGCGCCCGGACGCGCCGCCGCCCGCTCACGTCGCCGGCGTGTCCACGGTGACCCTTCGGTCAAGTGCTTGTGACCGTTGCACTCACCGCGCCGCGTAGGTCCTCCCCAACCCCTCCGTTAGCTCGCTAGCTCGCCGTAGCACCTGTTCCATCGAGGTCCCGAACGCGCCTCCGCCTTAGCTCGCCGCCGGCGCCCTTTCGGTGACCAAAAGGTCACGAGGCCGAGCCCATTGTGCTCAGCGCATCGCGTAGAGCCTCGCTAGCCTCGCCATTTGCTCGTTTGCACGCTATTGCCCCGATTCCATCATCGCCCGATTCCGGCCGTCCGCCACGGTGCTCGCCGTCGTCGCCACGGTGCACCTCCGGCCACACAACCGCCACCAATCGATGCGGAACACCCCCGCGGTTCGAACGCAAGTGGTCGCGCGCGAAAAGATCCACCCTAGCGCGATTCTGACGCACTCCGGCAAACTTTCGCCGCTGGAGAGGTCACCGGCGTCGAGCCGCCGGCCGCCGCCATGCTGGCTGGCCCGGGGCCACCCCAGAGCCACTGCCAGTGGGCCTCGCGGGCCCCAGTTGACTGGGTTGACCCAGTCAACTGCTGACTGGGCTGCCCAGTAAGACTGACAAGTGGGCCCCTTCAGTTAATTAGCCTAATTAATGAATTATTAAATAAAAATAATTAGTTTAGTCTAATATTTCACTGACATATGGGGCCCACACCCCTAATTAACCCAGTTAGTTAGTTTAATCCACTGTTAAGCTAACAGAGGCTGACATGTGGGTCCCACTGGACCCACAGGTCAGGTTTGACCTGGTCAGCGTCCTGTTGACTGCTAACGTCATCCCCACGCAATGCTGACATCATAATTCCTTTTCTGTTAATAAAAATAAATCCAGAAAACTGTCTAAATATTTATAAATTCATAGCTAATAAACCGTAGCTCAGATCGCAAAACTTTCTACATGAAAGTTGCTCAGAACGACGAGACGAATATGATCGTGTCATTTGTTTCCATGTCGGAACCCCCTACGTAGGAGAACTCATAACTTTGAGCCTGACTCCGGTAGCTGAATAGTGCATATCCACCGGATAATAAATCCAACTTAAATCCTAAAATAACTAAAATGACTTAGACATACTTTAGGCAACCCTGCACTGCATCCTAGGCATAGCATGTTCTGTGTTGCATTATTGTTGTGTATTTCTTTGTTTCCTCCCCCCTGTTCTCTCTCGTTAGACCCCGACACCGACGTAGTCCCGGAGGCCGACGCAGCTCCGGAGGTCGACTACGCCCCTGACGACCAGACCCTTGCCGCAGAGCTTCCAGGCAAGCACCCCCCTTTTGAGCATACCGATATCGCCTATTCATCTCTCTCTTATGCTTGCATTAGAAGTTGTTGCTGTTACTGTTATCCTATTTTTGCTGCATAGCCTGTTTATTGTAACCTGCTGTTGATACCTACATGCTTATCCTAAACAGTTTAGTATAGGCTGGGTAGAGACTCAGCAAAGACTCCCACTTTGTCCCGACTACCCCGCTGGATTATCAGAAGACCCGATCAACGGGATCGAATACCAGGCCCCGGCACTGAAGGAAATATGCCCTAGAGGTAATAATAAAGTTGTTATTTTATATTTCCTTATATCATGATAAATGTTTATTATTCATGCTAGAATTGTATAACCGGAAACTTGATACATGTGTGGATACATAGACAAAACACCGTGTCCCTAGTAAGCCTCTACTAGACTAGCTCGTTAATCAAAGATGGTTAAGTTTCCTAACCATAGACATGTGTTGTCATTTGATGAACGGGATCACATCATTAGGAGAATGATGTGATGGACATGACCCATCCGTTAGCTTAGCATATTGATCGTTCAGTTTTATTGCTATAGCTTTCTTCATGACATATACATATTCCTTTGACTATGAGATTATGCAACTCCCGGATACCGGAGGAATAC
This sequence comes from Thinopyrum elongatum, assembly GCA_011799875.1. Taxonomy (NCBI): domain Eukaryota; kingdom Viridiplantae; phylum Streptophyta; class Magnoliopsida; order Poales; family Poaceae; genus Thinopyrum; species Thinopyrum elongatum. The sequence goes on along the minus strand of CM022302.1, from coordinate 12,317,051 downwards.
CTTGTGTGCTATCAAACATCACAGCGTAACTGGGTGATCATAAAGATGCTCTACAGGTATCTCCGAAGGTGTTTGTTGGGTTGGCATAGATCGAGATTAGGATTTGTCACTTCGAGTATCGGAGAGGTATCTCTGGGCCCTCTCGATAATGCACATCATAAGAAGCCTTGCAAGCAATGTGACTAATGTGTTAGTTGCGGGATGATGCATTACGGAACAAGTAAAGATACTAGCCGGTAACAAGATTGAACTAGGTATGAAGATACCGACGATCGAATCTCGGGCAAGTAACATACCGATGACAAAGGGAATAACGTATGTTGTCATTACGGTACGACCGATAAAGATCTTCATAGAATATGTGGGAACCAATATGAGCATCCAAGTTCCGCTGTTGGTTATTGACCATAGAGGTGTCTCGGTCATGTCTACATAGTTCTCGAACCCGTAGGGTCCGCACGCTTAACGTTCGATGACGATTATATGAGTTATGTGATTGGTGACCGAATGTTGTTCGGAGTCCCAGATGAGATCACGGACATGACGAGGAGTGTCGAAATGGTCAAGAGATAAAGATTCATATATAGGACGATAGTATTCGGACACCGGAAGTGTTCCGGGGGTACCGGGTACATATCGGGTCACCGGAAGGGGTTCCGGGCACCCCCCGGCAAAGATATGGGCCTATTGGGCCAAGAGGGGAAACGCAGCAGCCAGCATGGGCTGCTGCGCCCCCCTTGTTGGCCGAATAGGAAGGGGAAGGGAAAAGGGGAAGAGAGAAGGAAGGGGAGGCAATTCGGCCTCCCCCTTCCTTCCCTTCTCTCTCCCCCTTCCTTCCCTCTACGGAAAAACATGGAAAAGGGGGGGGCCGAATTGGACTAGGCCCCCAAGTAGGATTCCTCCTACTTGGGGCGCCCTAGGACTATGCCCCTCCCCCTCCCATCTATATATACATGGGGAGGGGGCGCCTAGATGACACACCAACAATTGTTAGCCGTGTGCGGCGCCCCCCTCCACAGTTTACGCCTCCGGTCATATTCACGTAGTGCTTAGGCGAAGCCTTGCGCGGATCACTTCACCATCACCGTCACCACGCCGTCGTGCTGACGGAACTCTCCCTCGACACTTTGCTGGATCAAGAGTTCGAGGGACGTCATCGAGCTGAACGTGTGCAGAACTCGGAGGTGCTGTACGTTCGGTGCTTGATCGGTCAAAACGAGAAGAAGTTCGACTACATCAACCGCGTTAACAAACGCTTCCGCTTTCGGTCTACGAGGGTACATGGACACACTCTCCCCCTCTCGTTACTATGCATCTCCTAGATAGATCCTGCGTGAGCGTAGGATTTTTTTTTAAATTGCATGCTACGTTCCCCATCAGTGGCATCCGAGCCAGGTCTATGCGTAGATGATATGCACGAGTATAACACAAAGAGTTGTGGGCGGTGATAGTCATACTGCTTACCATCAACGTCTTATTTTGATTTGGCGGTATTTTTGGATGAAGCGGCCCGGACCAACCTTACATGACCACGTTCATGAGACCGGTTCCATCGACAGACATGCAACTAGTTTTGCATAAAGGTGGCTGGCGGTTGTCTGTTTCTCCAACTTTAGTTGAATCGAATTTTACTACGGCCGGTCCTTGTTGAAGGTTAAAACAGCAAACTTGACGAAACACCGTTGTGGTTTTGATGCGTAGGTAAGAACGGTTCTTACTAGAAGCCCGTAGCAGCCACGTAAAACTTGCAACAACAAAGTAGAGGACGTCTAACTTGTTTTTGCAGGGCATGTTGTGATGTGATATGGTCAAGACATGATGTGATATACATTGTTGTATGAGATGATCATGTTTTGTAAAAGTTATCGGCAACTGGCAGGAGCCTTATGGTTGTCGCTTTATTGTATGAAATGCAAACACCATGTAATTGCTTTACTTTATCACTATGCGTTAGCGATAGTTGTAGAAGCAATAGTTGGCGAGACGACCACGGCGCTACGATGGAGATCAAGGTGTCAAGCCGGTGACGATGGAGATCATGACGGTGCTTTGGAGATGGAGATCAAAGGCACAAGATGATGATGGCCATATCATGTCACATATATTGATTGCATGTGATGTTTATCTTTTATGCATCTTATTTTGCTTAGTACGGCGGTAGCATTATAAGATGATCCCTCACTAAAATTTCAAGGTATAAGTGTTCTTCCTGAGTATGCACCGTTGCGACAGTTCGTCATGCTGAGACACCACGTGATGATCGGGTGTGATAAGCTCTACGTTCACATACAACGGGTGTAAGACAGTTTTGCACATGCGGAATACTCGGGTTAAACTTGACGAGTCTAGCATGTACAGACATGGCCTCGGAACACTGGAGACTGAAAGGTCGAACGTGAATCATATAGTAGATATGATCAACATACAGATGTTCACCATTGAAAACTACTCCATCTCACGTGATGATCGGACATTGTTTAGTTGATTTGGATCACGTGATCATTTAGATGACTCAAGGGATGTCTATCTAAGTGGGAGTTCTTAAGTAACATGATTAATTGAACTTAATTTATCATGAACTTAGTCCTGATAGTATTTGCATATCTATGTTGTAGATCAATAGCTCACGTATAGCTCCCCTGTTTTATTTTGATATGTTCCTAGAGAAAACTAAGTTGAAAGATGATAGTAGCAATGATGCGGGCTGGGTCCGTGATCTGAGGATTATCCTCATTGCTGCACAGAAGAATTATGTCCTTAATGCACCGCTAGGTGACAGACCTATTGCAGGAGCAGATGCAAACGTTATGAACGTTTGGCAAGCTCGATATGATGACTACTTGATAGTTTAGTGCGCCATGCTTTACGGCTTAGAACCGGGACTTCAAAAACATTTTGAATGCCACAGAGCATATGAGATGTTCCAAAGAGATGAAATTGGTATTTCAAACTCATGCCCGTGTCGAGAGGTATGAGACCTCTGACAAGTACTTTGCCTACAAGATGGAGAAGAATAGCTCAGCTAGTGAGCATGTGCTTAGAATGTCTGGGTACTACAATCGCTTGAATCAAGTGGGAGTTAATCTTCCGGATAAGATAGTGATTGACAAAATTCTCTAGTCACTATCACCAAGCTACTAGAACTTCGTGATGAACTATAATATGCAAGGGATGACGAAAATGATTCCTGAGCTCTTCGCGATACTGAAATCGGCGAAGGTAGAAATTAAGAAAGACCATCAAGTGTTGATGGTTGACAAGACCACTAGTTTCAAGAAAAAGGGCGAGGGAAAGAAAGGGAACTTCAAGAAGAATGACAAGCAAGTTGTCACTCCCATGAAGAAGCCCAAAGCTGGACCCAAGCCTGAAACTGAGTGCTTCTACTGCAAAGGAAATGGTTACTAGAAGCGGAACTACCCCAAATACTTGGCGGATAAGAAGGATGGCAAAGTGAACAAAGGTATATTTGATATACATGTTATTGATGTGTATTTTACTAGTGTTCATAGTAGCCCCTGGGTATTTGATACTGGTTCAGTTGCTAACATTAGTAACTCAAAACAGGAGTTGCAAAATGAACAGAGACTAGTTAATGACGAGGTGACGATGTGTGTTGGAAGTGATTCCAAGGTTGATAAGATCACCATCGCACACTCCCTCTACCTTCGAGATTAGTGTTGGACCTAAATAAATAAATGTTATTTGGTGTTTGTGTTGAGCATGGATATGATTGGATCATGTTTATTGCGATACGGTTATTCATTTAAGTCAGAGAATAATTGTTGTTCTGTTTACATGAATGAAACCTTCTATGGTCATACACTCAATGTAAATGGTTTATTGAATCTTGATCGTAGTGATACACATATTCATAATATTGATGCCAAAAGATGCAAAGTTGATAATGATAGTGCAACATATTTGTGGCACTGCCGTTTAGGTCATATTGGTGTAAAGCGCATGAAGAAACTCCATGCGGATGGACTTTTGGAATCACTTGATTATGAATCATTTGATGCTTGCAAACCATGCCTCATGGGCAAGATGACTAAAAACTCCGTTCTCCGAAACAATGGAGTGAGACACTGACTTATTGGAAATAATACATACCGATGTATGTGGTCCGATGAGTGTTGAGGCTCGCGGCGGGTATCGTTATTTTCTGACCTTCATAGATGATTTGAGCAGATATGGGTATATCTACTTGATGAAACACAAGTCTGAAACATTTGAAAAGTTCAAAGAATTTCAGAGTGAAGTGGAGAATCATCGTAACAAGAAAATAAAGTTTCTACGATCTGATCGCGGAGGCGAATATTTGAGTTACGAGTTTGGCCTTCATTTAAAAGAATGTGGAATAGTTTCACAACTCACGCCACCTGGAACACCACAGCGTAATGGTGTGTCCGAACGTCGTAACTGTACTTTATTGGATATGGTGCGATCTATGATGTCTCTTACCGATTTACCACTATCATTTTGGGGTTATGCATTAGAGACAGCTGCATTCAGGTTAAATAGGGCACCATCTAAATCCATTGAGACGACACCGTATGAACTGTGGTTTGGCAAGAAACCTAAGCTGTCATTTCTTAAAGTTTGGGGTTGCGATGCTTATGTGAAAAAGCTTCAGCCTGATAAGCTCGAACCCAAATTGGAGAAGTGCGTCTTCATAGGATACCCAAAAGAAACTGTTGGGTACACCTTCTATCACAGATCCGAAGGCAAGATCTTTGTTGCTAAGAATGGATCCTTTCTAGAGAAGGAGTTTCTCTCGAAAGAAGTGAGTGGGAGAAAAGTAGAACTTGATGAAGTAATTGTACCTTCTCTCAATTTGGAAAGTAGCTCATCAGAGAAATATGTTCCCGTGATGCCTACACCAACTAGAGAGGAAGCTAATGATAATGATCATGAAACTTCAGATCAAGTTACTACAGAACTTCGTAGGTCAACCAGAACACGATCCGCACTAGAGTGGTACGGGAATCCTGTACTGGAAGTCATGTTACTAGACCAAGGCGAACCTACGAACTATGAAGAAGCTATAATGAGCCCAGATTCCGACAGATGGCTTGAGGCCATGAAATCTGAGATAGGATCCATGTATGAGAACAAAGTGTGGACTTTGGTGGACTCGCCTGATGATCGGCAAGCCATTGAGAATAAATAGATCTTCAAGAGGAAGACGGACGCCTGGTAGTGTTACTATCTACAAAGCTCGACTTGTCGCAAAAGGTTTTCGACAAGTTCAAGGTGTTGACTACGATGAGATTTTCTCACTCGTAGCGATGCTTAAGTCTGTCTGAATCATGTTAGCAATTGCTGCATTTTATGAAATCTAGCAAATGGATGTCAAAACTGCATTCCTTAATGGATTTCTTAAAGAAGAGTTGTATATGATGCAACCAAAAGGTTTTTTCAATCCTAAAGGTGCTAACAAAGTGTGCAAACTCCAGCGATCCATCTATGGACTGGTGCAAGCATCTCGGAGTTGGAATATACGCTTTGATGAGGTGATCAAAGCATATGGTTTTATACAGACTTATGGTGAAGCCTGTATTTACAAGAAAGTGAGTGGGAGCTCTGTAGCATTTCTGATATTATATGTGGATGACATATTGTTGACTGGAAATGATGTAGAATTTCTGGATAGCATAAAAGGATATTTGAAAGGAATTTTTTCAAAGAAAGACCTTGGTGAAGCTGCTTACATATTGGGCATCAAGATCTATAGAGATAGATCAAGACGCTTGATAAAACTTTCGATGAGTACATACCTTGACAAGATTTTGAATAAGTTCAAAATGGATCAGTCAAAGAAAGGGTTCTTGCCTGTGTTGCAAGGTGTGAAGTTGAGTAAGACTCAAAGCCCGACCACGGCAGAAGATGGAGAGAAAATGAAAGTCCTTCCCTATGCCTCAGCCATAGGTTCTATAAAGTATGCCATACTGTATACCAGACCTATTGTGTACCTTACCATGAGTTTGGCAAGGAGGTACAATAGTGATCCAGGAGTAGATCACTGGACAGCGGTCAAAATTATCCTTAGTTACCTATGAGGACTAAGGAAATGTTTCTCGATTATGGAGGTGATAAAGAGTTCGTCGTAAAGAGTTACGTCGATGCAAGCTTTGACACTGATCTAGATGTCTCTAAGTCTGAATCTAGATACGTATTGAACGTGGGAGCAATTAGCTAGAGTAGCTCCATGCGGAGCATTGTAGACATAGAAATTTGCAAAATACTTACGGATCTGCATGTGGCAGACCCGTTGACTAAACTTCTCTCACAAGCAAAACATGATCACACCTTAGTACTCTTTGGGTGTTAATCACATAGCGATGTGAACTAGATTATTGACTCTAGTAAAAACTTTGGGTGTTGGTCACATGGCGATGTGAACTATGGGTGTTGATCACATAAAGATGTGAACTATTTGTGTTAAATCACATGGCGATGTGAACTAGATTATTGACTCTAGTGCAAGTGGGAGACTGAAGGAAATATGCCCTAGAGGCAATAATAAAGTTGTTATTTTATATTTCCTTATATCATGATAAATGTTTATTATTCATGCTAGAATTGTATTAACCGGAAACTTGATACATGTGTGGATACATAGACAAAACACCGTGTCCCTAGTAAGCCTCTACTAGACTAGCTCGTTAATCAAAGATGGTTAAGTTTCCTAACCATAGACATGTGTTGTCATTTGATGAACGGGATCACATCATTAGGAGAATGATGTGATGGACATGACCCATCTGTTAGCTTAGCATATTGATCGTTCAGTTTTATTGCTATAGCTTTCTTCATGACATATACATATTCCTTTGACTATGAGATTATGCAACTCCCGGATACTGGAGGAATACCTTGTGTGCTATCAAACATCACAACGTAACTGGGTGATCATAAAGATGCTCTACAGGTATCTCCGAAGGTGTTTGTTGGGTTGGCATAGATCGAGATTAGGATTTGTCACTCCGAGTATCGGAGAGGTATCTCTGGGCCCTCTCGGTAATGCACATCATAAGAAGCCTTGCAAGCAATGTGACTAATGAGTTAGTTGCGAGGTGATGCATTACGGAACGAGTAAAGATACTTGCCGGTAACGAGATTGAACTAGGTATGAAGATACCGACGATCGAATCTCGGGCAAGTAACATACCGATGACAAAGGGAATAATGTATGTTGTCATTACGGTACGACCGATAAAGATCTTCGTAGAATATGTGGGAACCAATATGAGCATCCAGGTTCCGCTGTTGGTTATTGACCGTAGAGGTGTCTCGGTCATGTCTACATAGTTCTCGAACCCGTAGGGTCCGAACGCTTAACGTTCGATGACGATTATATGAGTTATGTGATTGGTGACCGAATGTTGTTCGGAGTCCCGGATGAGATCACGGACATGACGAGGAGTCTCGAAATAGTCGAGAGGTAAAGATTCATATATAGTACGATAGTATTCGGACACCGGAAGTGTTCCGGGGGTACCGGGTACATATCGGGTCACCAGAAGGGGTTCCGGGCACCCCCCGGCAAAGATATGGGCCTATTGGGCCAAGAGGGGAAACGCAGCAGCCAGCATGGGCTGCTGCGCCCCCCTTGTTGGCCGAATAGGAAGGGGAAGGGAAAAGGGGAAGAGAGAAGGAAGGGGAGGCAATTCGGCCTCCCCCTTCCTTCCCTTCTCTCTCCCACTTCATTCCCTCTCCGGAAAAACATGGAAAAGGGGGGGCCGAATTGGACTAGGCCCCCAAGTAGTATTCCTCCTACTTGGGGCGCCCTAGGGCTGTGCCCCTCCCCCTCCCACCTATATATACATGGGGAGGGGGCGCCTAGATGACACACCAACAATTGTTAGCCGTGTGCGGCGCCCCCCTCCACAGTTTACGCCTCCGGTCATGTTCACGTAGTGCTTAGGCGAAGCCCTGCGCGGATCACTTCACCATCACCGTCACCATGTCGTCGTGCTGACGGAACTCTCCCTCGACACTTTGCTGTATCAAGAGTTCGAGGGACGTCATCGAGCTGAACGTGTGAAGAACTCGGAGGTGCCGTACGTTCGGTGCTTGATCGGTCAGAACAAGAAGAAGTTCGACTACATCAACCGCGTTAACAAACGCTTCCGCTTTCGGTCTACGAGGGTACGTGGACACACTCTCCCCCCCTCGTTGCTATGCATCTCCTAGATAGATCTTGGGTGAGCGTAGGAATTTTTTTTTTGAAATTGTATGCTACGTTCCCCATCAGGCACCGCACATCACTTCCCCTTTAGTTGCTCGACACTACTGGTTTACTATCGAGTGTCGAGGGTGATACCTTGTCAGCACTTCTGATGATAACCTTGTAGGATAGCTAATCGGTCGTGGTTAGCGAGGGTGATTCCTCCTAAACCACCCCTGATAACGACGTCGTCGTGCAACTTCTCAAGTGTGGACCTCGAGGGTGATTCCTCCTTCGTTCACCTTGATGATAACATCAGGTGGAATTCCATCGAGGGTGATTCCTCAGGGTTCCCCTTGGTGTTAAACACACGGTTACTATGGTTACTATGACTTTACACTGAACCATGTTACTAAAGACGGGTCGGCCCTGAGGGGTACCCACGCGAGCATATTTGCGAAGTGATGTGGAGACGGGTTGACCTGGATGGTGCCCGAGAGATGAATACGAGGCGTGACCGGGCATTCTTAGCCCTTTCCACAAGTCCTCGAGATGGGGCGACGGGGTCACATCTTTCGTGAGTCTTTGCTCGTTACCGCACTACCAACACACTAACGGTTTGGATATTTGATCCGAGGGGCCTCTGGCCTGATAGCATTAACCATCACGTGGGCATAGTATGGGCGTTCTGCGTCGTATACTTCAGCCGAAGCTTAATAGACGTCAGCAACTGAGCGGCACATGCTGGGTTGGACTGGTAACGCAACCGTGCTTGTATTAAGGGGTTGCTAGGTCTGCTCACCGACGGTGTACGCAACGTGCAGGAGCGTCCGGGGCGATGGCCCAAGACCCCTGGGAGTATAAGTTAGTCCGGCGTGCTGACCTCTCTGTTAAGTATTCGGTCAGGTTGCGACGTATCGTTTGGCCGAGGCCGGGCATGACCTAGTAAAGTGTGTCCGGCCGGAGTTAATCGAGCGTGGTGGGTAAGTTGGTGCACCCCTGCAGGGAAGAAACAATCTATCGATAGCCTGTCCTACGGTAATGGACACTCGGAGTTGTATCCCGATCGGTACAACTAGAACTGGAGACTTGAGAAGATAACTGGATAGTATGGCTCTGGGATTGCTTTCTCGCAGGGACTCGAGGAAGGATCTCTGGGCGAGGTTGATAACACTACTACTACTTTACATTATGTTTTTCTGCACTCTTCTAATGCTGCAAGACCGCTAAAGATGATGATGTAGGAGATATGCCCTAGAGGCAATAATAAATGTTATTATTTATCTCCGTGTTCATAATTAGGTTTATGTTCCATGCTATAACTGCTGTGGTTCCCGAGCCCGTATATCCATAAAGGCTCTGGGGAAAACCCATGTGCACGTGTGGAATAATAAACGGTAAAATGTATTCCTAGTCATGCCTCTAAGACTAGCTCAAGTGTTGCATGATGATTATGTTTTCCCAATCATAGGCATGTCTATGCCAGCAACTTTGAGGGCACAAATGTTAGAAGAACATTTGTGTTGAATCGACCCGATTGATGTTATGCTATGAGATACATTCGTCACAAGTTAATGGTTAATAGCACAGAGATGGTTAACGTTTGCATGATTCCTCAGACCATGAGAGTATCGAGTTTCTTCATGCTTGCTTCATGAACTTTGGGGTTTGTTAAACGTCATCCGTAAATGGGTGGCTATTACGGCGGCTTACGGATTCATGGGAAAGTATGTCAAGTAACTTGATAGCTCAAGATTGGGATTTGCTCCTCCGGCGATGGAGAGATATCTCTGGGCCCTCTCGGTGTTACGGTATCCATCATCGTCTGGCCAGACACTTTGTGATTTGATCACGGGGATGCCGGAACACGGTAACGAGAAAAGAGAACAATACCGATAACGGGGTAACTGGCATAGTGGACAAGTTGTTGATCCACGGGGATGCCAACATGTCTAACCTTGGGTATTTGTAACATATCGTGAAGCAACAGGAATAGCACACGGCAACTGGAGGTTCACTCGAATATTCATTCGTGTGGGTATAGGGGTCAATATGGGTGTCCACGGCTCCGATGTTGATCATTGATCGGAAGGGGTTCCAGGTCATGTCTATACTTCACCGAACCTATAGGGTCACACGCTTAAGGGTCATCTATCTGCTGAATACTAGACAGGGAGTCTGAGAGAAAATCACCGAAAAAGTTTCGGACACCGAAAGGTTTCGGACAGCGGAAAAGTTCCGCAGAGAGAGGTCACCGGATGAGTTCCGGTGAAACTGAAAAGTTGTTTCAGGGGATACCATTAAGTCAAAATGGTTTCGGCACATGCCTGATAATTCTTGGAGGATGCCAGAATCATTCTGGAAACTTCTGGGAATTTTCTGGAAGAAAAACCGGAAATGTTCCGGGGCTGCCGGAACCGCTTCAGATGCTTTTCGCAGATGAAATCACTAAACTGGAATTGTTCCAGAACGCATTGAAAATTATTTTAGTGGGTACTGGAAATGTACTAAGCCCACATAAATATTTTCAGTTTGAACGGACGCTGAAAAATGTCGTCGTGAATAGTGAAAGTGCTTTTTGGATGGCTTCTTGGAGAAGCCACCTTGAGGGTCCTTTGGTATTTTTCCCCTTGGCTTCTTGGAGAAGCCACCCTTGGGCTTGGCCTATAAATAGGGGTGGAGGGGGCTGCCTAAAGACTCACTCCTTCTCACATACAAGTGCCATGCAATGATCTGGCTTCTCTCTCCCTCCCACGAAAAGAGTTTCGTAGAGCCGAAAGGCTGTCTGGGTTCCGGTGGGAACTAGTTCTGGACGGCGAAGCCCTGCCGGATAGTTGACACCGTTTGTGTGCAACTCTGTAGAGAGGTCGTAGTTTCGATCTTAGTGCCCGAGGGGCTGTTCGTGAGTGCCTCCCGAAGGGCTGTCCAAGTGACGGTCCGAGTTCTATGAGTCCTCCCGAAGGGCTGTCCGAGTGACCGTTCGAGTTTCGAAGGTCCTCCCGAAGGGCTGTCCGCGACACCGTCCGGGGGACTGTTCGACTGCCTCCCGGAGGGCTGTCCGAAGGGAAGACGAGGGTATACATCCTCGCGGTTGGGAGGTTGTAAATCCTAGCTGCGGGGATCTGCACCACCGATCGTCATCGACTCTACTTTCGCTGCGCTACGGGTCGGTAACGAAAATGATCAAACCTTGTATGCAGTCTCCATAGTGGTCCTGGGCTGGTGCGTAGGTCGGAAAATTTTTGTTTTCTGCTGCGTTACCCTACAGTGGCATCATGAGCCGTGCTATGCGTAGATGCAGGTTGCGATCTAGAATACATAGAGATGTATGGGTGTTGCACAATATAATTAGGTAGTAGATGAGTTCTATTACTGAAAATTATTTGTGCGGGTAGCAGATGAAATCTGTTACCCGATGTTCTTGTTGCTTCCCTGGAATTTGCATATTTCTGATCTTGATAACAGTATGGTGGAGTTTCAAAGTTCTGGCAATCCGCGATCCTGATTGATCAACGAAGTGCTAACAGTTCATTGAATTCTACCTTAGTTAAAAAGAAAGATGAAATTTTGCAGATGAAAGGGCAATGCAGATATGATCTGCACGGGGGTCATGCGTATGACGAAGTTTAGTATGGGGCTCGAGATTTTATTATCTCGGTTTTCATACACCCTGGAAAGTTAATCTAGCGACTTGAATTATCATACTTGATGATGGACGTTGGTAGCTTCGGTTTGTTTCGAAACCTTAGAAGCCACGTAAAACAATTTTTTGCATGAACCGATTAGAGGCGTCTAACTTGGTTTTGCAGGAGGGTTTGCATGTGCATTTGATGTGGTATAGCAGTGCTCATAATAATTTGATTATGTATGAGATGACTATATGATGTAAATTAATTAACATGACCTGTGTGTCATGATTCGGCATGATGGCTGGAGCCATATGATTGCACTTTAAATGACCTGCGTGTCAACCTTGTTGTAATGCATTATTTTATTAGCTATAGAGATAGCAATATTATCTGGTGCATCGACAAGGTGGTGGAAATCTTCGCGAAGGTGAACACCGACGCAAATGCCAAAGACGAAGAAATACAAGACTTCTCCGTCAGAAAGGGCTATACCATATCATGCTATTATGAATTGCCTGAGATGTTTATCCCTTATGATGCACCCTTTTTGATTGCGTGGTAGTCGCTTTTATTAGGGTGATCTCTCACAAAAATATCAAGTAGTTAGTGTTCTCCCAAGTGTAGCACCGTCACGGCACCTAACTTTTCGGGGCATCACATGGACACATGGGTGCGAACGATTAGGGAAGTGTGAGGCGGGTGAGTTGAGACCTCGCAGTGAGATCACTTGGTTGTCTTGACGTTCTGGAGGAGCGTCCTGAGCTCGGAACACGCCCATCGAAAGATGAACAAGAGTCACATAGAGATGTGATTGGCAAGTTGGCCTACCGATTGCAATTCTCGTCACTTGAGATGGACACATCCTTGGCGTTGAATTGTAATATGGATCTTGAATCACTCACAATCAATTATGAGAGATATTGATTTGAGTGGGAGCGCACTGTTGAATTAACTTGTTTAATTCTCAGTGCAATTAATTATGAACACTGTCTAAGTGTGGTTTGCTAATAGTTGTAGAATAATGGCTCGCGTTTCCACCTTCCCTATTAAAATTGAATAGCTGTTAAATATCTGGTTAAAACTTTACGGTTGGTAACGTAATGTGAGGATTGTCCCCAAGAGTGCCAAGAAGGACTTTGTCCTATCGCATACTTTTGGTATTCTCTCGCTTATGCTATGGATCATGTGACTCTCGTCCTTCGATCCAAAAGCTAGAATTCCATTTTTAGTCAAGTGCAATATGTTTGCTTCCATGAGACCCGAACTTCGAAAGTTTGGATAGTTATGTGATATTCATGGAATCTGAAAATCATTTTCAGAGACAGACAAAGGCTAAAAGATATGAGATATCCAAAGCAATGTTTGTTTGCAAACTATTAGTAAAGGAGTTTACTATGCATTAGACTAATAAGAGAGGGATCCAGTAGAACGCCTGTCATATGATGAAAGGTGAATAAAACAAACAACTTAAAGAGAATGGAAGTGTCCGAAGGGTGTTAGTGAAACTTTCATGCCTAGGAAGTCCGGGGCTAACGCCACTCTTAAGTTGGATGCTTCTTCTGAGAGTAGGAGAAATACTGAAAGTTAAACTGTTAGAAGTATAAAGGCAAAAAGAAAGAAGACTGGAATATCCAGCTCATGTATGAATGTCATACAAGTTTTTGATGTATAGAAGGCTGGTAAAAGATATAGTTCTTGGGAATTATGGTTAAACATGTTAATCACTAATTCTTGGGTATTGTGAGACAATCACAAAGATACCCGCTCGATTGCATTCTGTTGCAATTCGATGTAAAGAACTACTATGGCCTAAAAGACTAGCCAGAAATGAGGTTTAGGTATACACAGGGAACATAGTAAATGTTACTATACCTTCCATCGGTGTATTACCGTCTGTATTTATTTTTATAATTCGTTTGGAGTTTCACAAACTCTAGCCCATTGCATAAGGTATCTTGCAAGAAGGTTGTTCATAAGAGAACTTTTGATGTTCGAAGTTATGAATAACATAAGGGCCATACTTTCATTGAGAATGAGATGTATGTTATGAATAATGATATTAATATATTACCTCTAGATTTACTTTCATAATTCATTTTAGAGTTTCATACACTCTAGCCCATTGCAAAATGTTTGTTGCAAAAGGGTTGTTCATAAAAGAACAATTGTTGTTCAGTATTATGAATAACATGAAGGGCCATGCTTCCATCCAGATGGGACGTATGTTATGAATATTGATGGTAATATGATACATCCATAACACTGACGCTAAATGTCGCAAGACTAAAAGAATACCACACAAGTGTGGCACTGCATTTGGTCACATTGGAGAAACCCGCATGGAAAATTCCATTATGATGGATTTTGAAGTCATTTGATTTTGAATCATCTGACACTTGCAACTTTCCTCCGAAAAGTGAAGTGACTGAAATACCGTTCACAGGCCATAAGGAATGAGCAACGAACTTATTGGTGATCATACATTTTGATGTGTGTAGTTCAATAAATGTTGTTGCAAGTAGTGGATTTATCTATCTTCAGAAATGACTCAAGTAGATATATGGATATTTACTTGATGAGACGTAAGTCTGGATCTTTTGAAATCATTCGAAAGGTTTTCAAATATGAAGTAGAAGTTATTGTAACAAGAAAATTATGTTTCTACAATTCGATTGCAAAAAAAAAAAAATTTGAGTTACAAGTTTAGCGAATGTCTGATGAGTTGTGAAAAGAGTTTCATAACTTACACCTCCCGGAACACCACTGTGAGTGGAAAGTCCGTGAAGATGTAATCGAACCATTTATGACATGGTAAGATCAAAGATGACATAAATAAATTTGCCATTATCCCTTTTAAAAGGTGATGCTTTAGAGACTGCCGCTTTTACACTGAAAAGAGCTCCATCAGGGTCTGTTGAAATGACACCATGGTATGGTATGCCCAACCATGTCATATCTTTTCTTAACATTTGGAATATGGGGCTTGTGTAAAAGGTTACAAACCTATTCCAAATCAGACAAGTGCTACTTTGTAGGTTATCCCAAGTCATTGGGTATTCCTCCCTCACTATACCGAGGCAAATAGGTTTGCCACAAAGAACGGTATGCTTTTTGAAGAAAATGGTTCTTTCAAAAAGGTGAGTGGGAGAACAATGCAACTCGATGGGATAAATAGTATCTTCGTCATCAGTTCAAAGGAAAGAGACCTTGGAAGTGATTCCAGAGTTTCCTACTGCGACTGATACGGAAGTCTCTACAATAAAATGTATGGACTTCGATCGAACTTGCAGCTGAACCACGTGGGCAAGGCTCGTGCAAACCTCTCAGGTGCACAAACGAGATATTGTTGTTAGACAACAGTATACCTACAATACACAAGGAAGCATTGATGGGCCCTGACTCCATAATTGGCTAAATGCCAATACAATCCGAGTTAGTTTCCATATAAGTGATTCAAGATTAAAACCTTGATACACCCTTCGGAAGACTTAGAGTCTAATGAATATTTATGGAACTTAAAACTGATACGGATAAAAATGTTTTATCCATAAAGCTCGACTTGTTGCAATAACAAGTTCAAGGAGTTGACTACGATGAGATTGTCTCACCGTAGCGATGCTTAAAGTCGGTTCGGGTTGAACTAGCAATTAAGACATATTTCAATCATGAGATATGAAACATGGATGACAAAAGGATTTCTATCTGATGGAAATAAAACCTAGGACTTGTATGTGATACAGTCCAAAGTAATTTGTCGATCCAGAGGATGCTAGTAAGTTTGCAAACTTCAGAGTTCCAGCAATGAACAGAAGAGAGCAAAATGGAGTTGGAATCTTCGTGTTTTGATGAAATGGTCAAAAGGGTTTGACTTCATCAGTGGGTAACGAAGATGCTTGTGATTCAAGAAAGTAAGTGGGAGCATAATAAAATTTCTAAAAACCTTGTGTGCTTGACACATTGTTAATTGGACTTAAAATTCTTGACAAGAATTAGGACTTCATTTGAAAATAGTTTTTCAATGAAGTGCTTGGGCTAAATAGCCTTTATATTAGGCATGATGATCTATGGAGATAGATTTACCTAATAGGGCTGAGAAAAGATACATATTGACAAGATGCTAAAACCTTTTAGCATTAAAAACGTCAAGGAGTGATTCTTGCCGAAGTCACATGGAAAGAGTTTTTGCAAGACTCGGTGTCCCAAAACACTGATGAGCAAAATACATGATGGAGATTCCACACACTCTTGTGTTTGGATTAATCATGTATTCCATGGTATGTAAAAACAACCAGATATGTCCAATACTCCCAAAGTTGTTGCGAGTATAGATACCAAAGTGATCAAAAGTACTGATCATGGGACAACAGTGAAAAAGGGTCATTGAGTACTATAGTAGCACTGATGACATGTTTTCTCACAAGCAGAGATCATGAAGAGTTCGTTGTAAAAGGTTACATCGATACAGTCTTCATCCATGCTCCAAGCGATTTTCGATTTAAGTTAAGGGTTTTGTGCAATACACAATATGGTGGCACGGTAGTTGGAAATTGTTCCAAACAAGTTACTGTGGCGAATTCTATAACAGAGGCGAAGTATGTTGCCGCTTTTAAAAGCGACAAAGAAGATGTTGAATCATGGGACACTACTGCAAGTAGTTGCTCCATAACTCAGTCTGAGGAATCCAGGTTCGACCTGTGATTCACATACATACCAAGCCAAGTCCACACAAAATATGAATTTTGTGAAGGCGTGAAAACGCGAGGATATGCAAAGATACACACGGAGCTGAAGTTGTCAGATCCGTTGGACATCAGGCTATACCACAAGCGAAGTATATTTACACCGGTGTGCCACAGGTGTAAAGTGCATTAGCATCAACTAGATTATTGACTCTAGTGCAAGTGGGAGTCTGTAGGAGATATGCCCTAGAGGAAATAATAAATGTTATTAATTATCTCCCTGTTCATAATTAAGTTTATATTCCATGCTATAACTGCTATGGTTCCCGAGCCCGTATATCCATAAAGGCTCTGGGGAAAACCCATGTGCACGTGTGGTATAATAAACGGTAAAATGTATTCCTAGTCGTGCCTCTAAGACTAGCTCAAGTGTTGCATGATGATTATGTTTTTCCAATCATGGGCATGTCTATGCCAGCAACTTTGAGGGCACAATGTCAGGAAGGACATTTGTGTTGAATCGACCCGAATTGATGTTATGCTATGAGATACATTCGTCATGAGTTAATGGTTAATAACACAGAGATGGTTAATGTTTGCATGATTCCTCAGACCATGAGAGTATCGAGTTTCTTCATGCTTGATTCATGAACTTTGGGGTTTGTTAAACGTCATCCGTAAATGGATGGCTATTACGGTGGCTTACGGGTTCATGGGAAAGTATGTCAAGTAACTTGATAGCTCAAGATTGGGATTTGCTCCTCCGACGATGGAGAGATATCTTTGGGCCCTCTCGGTGTTACGGTATCCATCATCGTCTGGCCAGACACTTTGTGATTTGATCACGGGGATGCCGGAACACGGTAACGAGAAAAGAGAACAATACCGATAACGGGGTAACTGGCATAGTGGACAAGTTGTTAATCCACGGGGATGCCAACATGTCTAACCTCGGGTATTTGTAACATATCGTGAAGCAACAGGAATAGCACACGGCAACTGGAGGTTCACTCGAATATTCATTCGTGTGGGTATAGGGGTCAATATGGGTGTCCACGGCTCCGATGTTGATCATTGATCGGAAGGGGTTCCAGGTCATGTCTATACTTCACCGAACCTATAGGGTCACACGCTTAAGGGTCATCTATCTGCTGAATACTAGACAGGGAGTCTGAGAGAAAATCACCGAAAAGTTTCGGACAGCGGAAAAGTTCCGCAGAGAGAGGTCACCGGATGAGTTCCGGTGAAACTGAAAAGTTGTTTCAGGGGATACCATTAAGTCAAAATGGTTTCGGCACATGCCTGATAATTCTTGGAGGATGCCAGAATCATTCTGGAAACTTCTGGGAATTTTCTGGAAGAAAAACCGGAAATGTTCCGGGGCTGCCGGAACCGCTTCAGATGCTTTTCGCAGATGAAATCACTAAACTGGAATTGTTCCAGAACGCATTGAAAATTATTTTAGTGGGTACTGGAAATGTACTAAGCCCACATAAATATTTTCAGTTTGAACGGACGCTGAAAAATGTCGTCGTGAATAGTGAAAGTGCTTTTTGGATGGCTTCTTGGAGAAGCCACCTTGAGGGTCCTTTGGTATTTTTCCCCTTGGCTTCTTGGAGAAGCCACCCTTGGGCTTGGCCTATAAATAGGGGTGGAGGGGGCTGCCTAAAGACTCACTCCTTCCCACATACAAGTGCCATGCAATGATCTGGCTTCTCTCTCCCTCCCACGAAAAGAGTTTCGTAGAGCCGAAAGGCTGTCTGGGTTCCGGTGGGAACTAGTTCTGGACGGCGAAGCCCTGCCGGATAGTTGACACCGTATGTGTGCAACTCTGTAGAGAGGTCGTAGTTTCGATCTTAGTGCCCGAGGGGCTGTTCGTGAGTGCCTCCCGAAGGGCTGTCCAAGTGACGGTCCGAGTTCTGTGAGTCCTCCCGAAGGGCTGTCCGAGTGACCGTTCGAGTTTCGAAGGTCCTCCCGAAGGGCTGTCCGCGACACCGTCCGGGGGACTGTTCGACTGCCTCCCGGAGGGCTGTCCGAAGGGAAGACGAGGGTATACATCCTCGCGGTTGGGAGGTTGTAAATCCTAGCTGCGGGGATCTGCACCACCGATCGTCATCGACTCTACTTTCGCTGCGCTACGGGTCGGTAACGAAAATGATCAAACCTTGTATGCAGTCTCCATAGTGGTCCTGGGCTGGTGCGTAGGTCGGAAAAAAAAAATTTTCTGCTGCGTTACCCTACAGATGAAGATGCTAGTCTTCGATAGGACTAGGCTTTCCCCTCTATTCTGGCATTTCTGCAGCCCAGTCCACATATACAGCCTTCCTTTGAAAATGTTGCATATGTACTGTAGATCCTTGCTTGCTGAGTACTTCAGATGAATACTCACGTTTGCTTTGCTTTCCTTTTTTCTCCCCATATCCGTTTGATGCAACCAGATGATGGAGCCCCAGAGACAGCTGCCCCTGTCGACACACTACCCTCCCGTTGAGTACTACTACGAGGAGCCGTCCGATGACCAGAGGTTCGAAGGATCCCAGGCAGGAGGCCTGTGCCTTTCGATCATAGTGTTTTCTTTTGCCCCGCCTTTTTAAAGGCCTATCTGTGTTTTCTTTTATATCTATACCCAGATATCTGATGCTTCCGCTGACGCTTGTATGCGAGCTTATGTATTCGAGCCCTCGAGGCCCCTGGCTTGTAATATAAAGCTTGTATGACTTTATTTATGTTTTAGAGTTGTGATGTGATATCTTCAAGTGAGTCCTAGGCTTGATCGTGGGCATTTGCGTGTATGGTTAGTGCACAATTAGGCCAGGGTCGTCACAGGTTGGTCTTATAAGGAGCATCCGATCCGCATTCTCGATGAAGCTGAACGTCGAACCCGTCAGAAGACGACCAAGTTCCTGAAAGTGCAGTGGTCGAATCATACTGAAGATGAAGCCACTTGGGAACGCGAGGATCATCTCCGGGAGGAATACCCCGACCTCTTTCTTTCTACCTCCTGAATTCTCGGGACGAGAATTTCTTTTAGAGGAGGATAATTTGTAACACCCCTGTGTAATAATCACTGTGACACTCTGCTAATATTGCCAAGTCATTTTCATTTGCAGAGCTTGATCATACTGGTTAAAGATTCATTTCAAATTTCCTCTCTAAAAATCAATTCCAAATCAAGTGCAAAATAAAGATGCTCAAAAACTGCTGGAAAAATGTTCACTTTCTAGCAAATATTACAGAACCAATTGTGGTTAAGAAAATCAACATCACTCATTTGCACAAATGAGTAGTAGCTCGGATCGAAAAACTTTATACATGGAAGTTGCTCAGAACGACGAGACGAATCTAATCATGTCGTCTATTACCATGTCGGAACACCCTACGTAGGAGAACCCGTAACTTTTAGCCTAATTCCGGTAGATGAATAGTGCATATATACCAGTTATTAATTCCAACTTAAATCCTAAAATAACTAATATGACCTAGACATGTTTTTAGGCAACCCTGCACTGCACGTTAGCATAGCAAGCTCTGTGTTACTTTGCCTGCCTTGTATTTATCTGTTTCCTCCCCCTCTTCTCTCTCGATAGAGCCCAGTACCGACACAGCTCCGGAGATCGACGACCCCTGACGACCTTGCCTTTGCCGCCGAGCAACCAGGCAAGCCCCCCCTTTGATCATCCCGATATCGCCCATTCTATTTTCCCATGCTTGCATTAGATTTTGCTACTGTAATTGATTGCTCCTATTCTGATGCATAGCCTGCTTTTGTAACCTGCTTATTGTTAACTTACCTGCCTATTTCAAACTACTTAGTATAGGTTGGTTAGAGACCCACCAGTGACCCCACTTGTCCCAACTGCCCCGCTGGAATATCAGAAGACCCAATCAACGGGATCGAAGACCAGGCCCCAGCACCGCACTCCCCTCCCCCCCTTAGTTGTATGACACTACTGGGTTACTATCGAGTGCCGAGGGTGATACCTCGTCAGCACTTCTGATGTTAACCTTGTAGGTTAGTTCATCGGTTATGGTCATCGAGGGTGATTCCTCCTTCTCCACTCCCGATAACGACATTGTCGTGCAACTCCTCAAGAGTGGACCTCGAGGGTGATTCCTCCTTCATTCACCTTGACGATAATATCAGGTGGAATTCCATCGAGGGTGATTCCTCAGGGTTCCCCTTGGTGTTAGACACACGGTTACTATGGTTACTATGACTTTACAACTGATACTTGGAAAGGCGGGTCGACCCTGAGGGGTACCCGCGAATGATGGGATGTCGGGTTGACCTGGAGGTTACCTGTGAGACGAATACGAGGCGTGGCCGGGCATTCTTAGCCCTTGCAGCAAGTCCTCGAGACGGGGCGACGAGGTCACATCAATCGTGAGTCTCTGCTCGTTACCGCAAGCCCCTAATCCACTAACGATTTGGATATTTGATCCGAGCCGGCCTTTGGCCGGATAGCACTAACCATCACGTGGGAAGAGTTATGGGCACTCTGCATCGTAGCATCAGCCGAAAGCTCTGTCAGACGTCCAGTTCAGCACTGCGGCCGGGCTGGGCCGACGCCATCCATGTATAGAGGTGGTACCGTGATTCGCTCTGCACGCAACGACCCAGAGGGCGAGGGGCGATGGCCCAAGACCCCCTTGCGCTTAGGAGGTAGACTGGCGGGGACCTCTCTGCTGAGCTGTAGGTAGGGCTGCGGTGTATCGTTTGGCCGAGGCCGGGCATGACCCAGGAAAGTGTGTCCGGCCGGAGTTAAGCGAGCGTGGTGGGTAAGTTGGTGCACCCCTGCAGGGAAGAAAACATCTATCGATAGCCAGTCCTACAGTAAAGGACACTCGGAGTTGTATCCCGATCGATACAACTAGAACTGGATACCTGAGATGATAACTGGATATGATGGCTCCGGGATCGCTTTCTCGCAGGGAGTCGAGGAAGGATCTCTGGGCAAGACTGATACTTGACACAACCACTACTATATATTGTGTTGATCTACTCTCTTCTATTGCTGCAAGACCGCTGAAGATGATGAAGATGCTAGTCTTCGATAGGACTAGGCTTTTCTCTCTATTCTGGCATTTCTGCAGCCCAGTCCACATATACAGCCTTCCTTTGATAATGTTGCATATGTATTGTAGATCCTTGCTTGCTGAGTACTTCGGAGTACTCACGGTTGCTTTGCTTTCTTTTCCTCCCCATATCAGTTTGTCGTGACCAGATGACGGAGCTCCTGAGACATTTGCCCCGCCGACGACTTCTACCACCTCGAGAGTGGTTACTTCTAAGAGTTGGCTAACGACCAGGAGTAGGATCGGAGGGTCCCAGGCAGGAGGCCTGCGCCTTTCGATCGTAGTTTTTGTTTTGTCCCGCCTTGTTAAAGGCTTATCTCTCTGTCTTATGTCTGTACTCAGATATCTAACGCTACCGCTGATGCTTGTTTGGCATCAAGTTTATGTATTCGAGCCTTCGAGGCCCTGGCTTGTAATATAATGCTTGTATGCCTTTATTTATGTTTTAGAGTTGTGTTGTGATATCTTCAAGTGAGTCCTTAGGCTTGATCGTGTGCATTTGCGTGTATGATTAGTGCACGATTAAGCCGGGGGCATCACACTGCGGCTGGTCATCCTTGTCGCGGGAGGAGATGACTATCTCCTCCTTGTCGGAGGAGCCCGCCGCCGTGGATGCGGATGGTCCCGGTGAGCGAGGGCCCCGACACCAAGATCCGTCTGACGACAAACTTCCACCGGTGCTGCCTGCCGGCGCGGAGAACCAGAACTTCAGCAACGCCGCTGGGCTCGGAGAGGAGAAAGGGCTCAGATAGGAGGAAGGGCTCGGGGAGGAGGAAGAGGACGGTGAGGTGTTCAGAAGGGGGGTGCGGATCTGGACGGCGCCGGAGCGTCGCTTAAATAGCCGCGGCTAGGCCAGGCGGAGGGGCGGTCAGCCCGCTTCAATGCGGCGCAGCGGCCGGAGTTGGTTTATCGGGACGCGGCGTCCGCATTGAAGCGGCGGCGACGCCCGAGAGGTCGCGTCCGTCTGCGCTGACTTCCCGCCCGGTTAAATCACGGCATCAATGCCGGCCGCTGCATGCTTTGGGCCGGCATGAATGCGGCGCGGCGGCGCGGTGCGTGGGATGAAAAGCGCGGGAGGGGCGGGTGGGGGGTTTGGGTGGGCCTGTGTGGTCAGAAGCGGGTTTGGGAGCGGTCCGGACTCCCGCAAAGCTCCCTCACGTTTGTCTCTGGTTTGTGAGAGAAAACCCGTCTGGACCGCCCTGCAGACCGATACTGACCCGTGTTGGATGGCTTCCGCGGTCCGGACAGCACGATCCAGACGGATGCGGAAGGTTTGAGGGTCGGCGTTGGAGTTGCCCTGACAAGCGAGGCGGGCAAATGGAGTGATGCGCTGGCTCTAGATCGAAACCATTCACCAGAGGCAGGCACGGACCGAGAATGGCCTGTGCCGTGCGTTCAGTGGTAAGAGCAATCATCGAACGCTTCGTCGAGCAGAATTTTTTTTTTCCATAACCTAATTTTGTAAGGGTGTAACCTTTCTTCAGTGCATTATGAAAAACTTACCCTTTTTCTTGGGTCCTGATAACGCCCACACGTGTGACATACTAGACATCCGCCTATATACCGTGTGTGGCGTGAGCAGGAGGCAGACCACATGGGCTGTGTGTGGGCGAACATTAGAATTGCCCACACGTGTGGTCGCAGCTACTTCGTGCCACACACTCAACAAGTACTACTCATCTCCACCCCGCGCGTGTGGCACGAAGCAAAAATGTCCACACGTTCTGGCACAGCTACGTTAGGTACCCGTGGAATGACGATTTAGTTGCCATCCGGGATGGCAAATGTAGTTGTAGAAACATGGCAACTCTATCTGTTTTGGTTAACTATATTTGTCATGTCTAATTTATGGTAGTTGTTGCCGTGTGTGATTAACTACTTGCCACATATGGTCAAACAGTAGTTGTCATATGTGTTTACCTAGTTGCCACGTATTGTCCAATTATAGTTGCCATGTATGGTTAATCATAGTTGCCATGTGTGTTTATCTGGTTGCCACGTACGTGCAACTGCAGTTGCCGTCTAGCAACGAATCATAGTTGCCACGTGTGTTTACCTAGTTGCCACGTACGAGTAACTGTAGTTGCCATCCAACAACGTACGAGTGTCGTGTGGGCGAAAAGCAGTTCGCCCACACGCGTGTGGGCAGAAACTAGTTCGCCCACACAGCGCAGCTGGCAAACCGCGTGTTGTGGGGCGTGTGGGCGAACTCTCTAACGCCCACACAGCGCAACTGTTTCAATGTGTCAAGATTCGTGTAAACTCGACTGGACGATGATCCACGCGTGTGGGCGAGTTACAAAACTGCCACACGTGCGGGCATTATCATTTGGGTTTTTCTTAGGAAAATTGGAAAATCGTATACCGTAAGGCGTGAAACAGGGAGCAAGCACCCACGTCCGCAGTGCGTTGTCCTGGGCTTGGCCCAAAAAGCTTGAGTGAAGGCAGTGAGTTGTACGTGGTGGTGGGAGCTCCTGTTCGGGCGCCTCTATTTCTCACATTAAGCGAGAGGGGACCGACACCTCGCTGAAGGGAACGCCAGTTGGGCCGGCCCACGCGCAAGGGAATCACCAGCCTGATTTCTGTTTCATTTTTTTTCATACATTTTTTCCTTTCTTTGTTTACTTTTGTTTTAAAATATTTTAAATATATATTGCAAAAAACACTATTCAAAAAAATTTGAAAAATGTTGAACAGGTATTTGAAAAATGTTGAACATGTATTTGAAAAAATGTTGAACAAGTATTTGAAAAAATGTAGATCATGTATATAAAAATGTTGAACAGGTATTTGAACAAATGTTGATCATGTATATAAAAAATGTTGAACAGATATTTGAAAAATGTTGAAACAGGTATTTGAAGAAATGTTGATCATGTATATAAAAAATGTTGAACAGTTATTTGAAAAATGTTGAACAAGTATTTGAAAAATATTGAATGAGTATTTGAAAAATGTTGAATGAGTATTTTAAAAATGTTGAACAAGTATTTGAAGAAATATTGAACGAGTATTTGAAAAAATGTTGATCATGTATATAAAAACTGTTGAACAAGTATTTGAAAAATGTTGAACAAGTATTTGAAGAAATGTTGATCATGTATTTTTAAAAATGTTGAACAAGTATTTGAGAAATGTTAAACAAGTATAAATGTTGATCATGTATATAAAAAATGTTGAACAAGTATTTGAAAAATGTGGAACAAGTATTTCAAAAAAATGTTGAACAAGTTTTTGAAAAAAAATTGAGCAAGTAATTGAAAAATGTTGAACAAGTATTTGAAAAATTTTTATCATGTACTATATAAGAATGTAGAATGAAAAAACAAAAAGAAACAAAGAAAAAAAATGAAACAACTCGGAGAAGAAAAAAGAAAAGAATGAAATAATCGGAGAAGAAAACCAATAAGAAAGAAAGAAATAAAGAAAAACAACAAAAAAGAAAGAAAACAAAAAAATGGAAATAGAGCAAAACCAGTGAAGAAACAATGAAAAAACCGGCTTAGTTCACCTCAAGTATATTACACGCCTAGTCCTAACCACGTGCGAGACATGGGCGCAGTTGAAAAATGAAAACAAAAAAAAACCAAAAAGAAAAATAAAACCAAAGAAACAAATGTAAAAATAACAAAAAAGAATGAAAGCAAAACAAAAAAACCAAAGAAGAATAAAAGAAAAGAAACAAAAGAAAACGAAAAAAGTATTGAAAACCAAAGAAGCAAGTGAAAAAAGAATGAAAAAAATAGAGAAGAAAAAAGAAAAGAAACAAGAAAACAAAAAAAGAAAAGAAAAAGGTGAAGAAAACCGAATAAAAAGGAAGAAAATGGAGAAAAGAAAAAAAAACAGTGAAAGCCCAATTCTTTTCCTTCTAATAGGTTGCGCCCAGGTAGTTTAACACAAACTGGATATTGTCCTACTGGCTAGTAGGGCAACGACGCAGGCTGGACGTCCCAGGCTTGAATCCTACGCGCTCCTATTTTTTACTCACTTTTTCAAAACAAAGACGAATGGGCTGGCCCGATCGCAGCGAACCCTTCAGCGAGACATCGCTACTGTCTCGCTGAATGTGAGAAATAGCTCTTGCGGCTCCTATTCGGCGCCTTAAGCGCCCGAACAGGTAGCTGGCGCACACTGCAGCGCTCTCTTGGACCGGCCCGCGAAGGCCAAAAACTGCAAAACTGCAAAAGAAAGGTCATCTCTAGGAATCGAACTCGTGTCGTTGATTCCTTTTCTGAGTTAAGCTAACCACCATAGCCATTGTGCACTTGCGACAGATAATAGCGCCACCACTATATGAACAAGTGTGGCAGCACTATTTATTGCACAATACAATCTATTGTATCTTTTAGATTTTTGAATTATTTGAAAAAAATCATGAATTTAAAAAGTTTGTCGATTTTGGAAAAACTTCATAATTTTTGAAGAAAAGTTCACAAACTTTAAAAAAGTTCATCGATTTTGAAAAAAATTCATGACAAAATGAAAAAAGTTCATCGATTTTGAAAAAGAGTTCATCAATTCTGAAAAAAAGTTCATCAATTTTGACAAAAAAATTCATCGATTTTGAAAAAAGTTCACAAATTTGAAAAAAAAAAGATCATCATAATCGAAGAAAAGTTCATCGATTTTGAAAAAAAAATCATCGTATTTTAAAAAAGTTCACCAATTTGAAAAAGTTCATCAATTCTGAAAAAAGTCCATCGATTTTGAAAAAAAAGTTCATAAAAATTTGGAAAAAGTTCAGCGGATTTTAAAAGAAGTTCACAAAAAAATTCAAAAAAGTTCATCGACTTTGAAAAGTTCACCAATTTGGAAAAATGTTCATCAATTTTGAAGAAAAGTTTGCAAGAATTCAAAAAGTTTATCGATTTGGAGAAAAGTCCGTGCATTTGAAAAAATATGGAAAAAAGAAAACGGAAAAATAGAAAGGAAAAACAAAGAAAACAGAAAAGGAAAAAAGGGAAATGAAAACCCACGAACTGAGGAAAGAAATAAAAGGAAAAGAAAGCAATTGTTGCACGATCGGGTGGGATAGCCTACTGGTTCGTGCGCTTCCTTTCTAATGCAGAGGTTCTGTGTTCGAATCTGGTCGGGTGCATCTTTTTTGGGAGTTTACAGAAAAACAGAATGGATTATGGGCCGGCGCATAATAGGATCGCTCTTAGGAGAACCCAATTTTTTTCCCCAAATGATAAGTGCCACACGTCATATGCGTGGCACTCCGGCCCTGACGTCTTTCGATGGCAATTTCAGTTACGTAAGGATGGCAAACTCCAGTGACACACGACAAGATTCTGTCAAAAATAAAAGGAACCACGAAAGTTGCCATCCTCGCGTAACTAAACTTGCCATCGAAAAAGTTCCGAGTTGCCATGTGCTCGTACCTGACGTTCGGCACTTATCAGGGTCCTTTTTTTTAACGGCATAGAGTAGAACCTAGCATTTTTTTTTCTTGAGAATAAGGAGAACCTAGCTTTTTTTTTTTGAGAATCATGGAGAACCTAGCTACTCATCCTCATCCATTGTCGGCATTGGTTGGGCCTACCTAGCCCAGCAACAGGAGGGGTCGTTGGGCCTCACGCGTCCCACACGCCCACTCACACGGTCCTCATGTGTTGGAGTCTCGGCTAGTCCAGTCCAGTCGGCGGATCCATTTCCATTCCCACTTCCACTCCCCACACGCTCCTCGCCGGTCGGTCATGGTGGCGATGCCGATGCCGACGCCCCGATCTCTCCTGTTGCTCCTCCTCCTGGCCACCCCCTCGCCGCCTCCTCAGCCCCCACCACCAACCCGGACATTGACCTCGACTACCTCATCAAGAACGCCGGCCTCGACGACGCCACCCCGTCCACCACCAACCCCGACGACTGGCTCGAGGACGGCGCCCCGGACACCCCCGGCCTCGACACCGACTACGACGAGGAGGACCTCTTCGGCGACGACGACGGACCGGAGGAGTCCTCCCAGGGCCCCGCGGCCACTCACTCACACGGTCCTCATGTCATGTGATGTGGTGGACTCACCGCTCAAAAAAAAATGTGGTGGACTCTCTCCTCAAAAATTGAGTCTTGGCAAGTCCGGCCGGCGGATCCATTTCCACTCCCACTTCCCCCAACGCTCCCATGCTCCTTGCCCGCAGGCCATGGCGGCGATGCCGACGCCCCGATCTCTCCTGCTGCTCCTCCTCCTCGCCACCCCCTTCCTCCTCCTCCCCCTCGCCGCCTCCGCCGCAGCCCCCACCTCCAACCCCGACATCGACCTCGACTACCTCATCAAGAACGCCGGCCTCGACGACGCCACCCCGTCCACCACCGAGGACGGCGCTCCGGACTTCCCCGGCGACGACCTCGACGCCGACTACGACGACGACGACCTCTTCGGCGACGACGACGGGCCGGAGGAGTCCCCCCACCCCGAGGCGGTGGACGAGGCCCACGTGCTCCTCCTCACCGCCGCCAACTTCACCGCCGTCCTCGCCGCCCGCCGCCACGTCATGGTCGAGTTCTACGCGCCCTGGTGCGGCCACTGCCGCGCGCTCGCGCCCCACTACGCCGCCGCCGCCTCCGCCCTCGCCGAGCAGGGGATCGACGTCGCGCTCGCCAAGGTGGCCGCCACCGAGGAGCACGACCTGGCGCAGGCGCACGACGTGCAGGGCTACCCCACCCTCGTCTTCTTCATCGACGGCGTGCCCAGGGACTACTCCGGCGAGCGGACCAAGTAAGATTTTTTGCAGATCCCCAATTCCCTCCCTGGTCCAGCTCCGAAGCTGCTGCTGTCGTGTCACCCGTTAAGAATTTTTTCCTGCTTTGCTGCAGGGACGCCATCGTGGCTTGGATCGGTAAGAAGCTGGGCCCTGCGGTGCAGAGCCTCACCGCCGTCGACGAGGCCGAGAAGATCGTCACCGGCGACGACGTGGCCGTGCTCGCCTACCTCGACCACCTCTCGGTACGCAATGAATGCACCTTCTCCAATCGCAGCAAAGTCGAACAAACCCAAAATTGCTTGAATTGCAAACCATGTTACCCAGATTGACCAAGAATACAATGCTTGAATTGTGGCCATGTTACCCCAAATTGACCCCAAAATGCAATGCACCTAGTTCTTCTCAGTACTGCCCTGATTCTTTTGCTTGCACGCTAGTAGTAGATAAAAATGCCAGCCCTGCATGCTCTGTTTCCATGTGCTTGCTGAGAACAAATCTGAGATGTGCTCCTATGTTTACCTTATCTATACCTACTGTTGAAGGGAATAGGTATTCTTGGTTTGGTTCCGCATTGCTTCGTCCTCTTTTGAATATTTTTACGTGCATTATTTTATTTAGTTTTGTCCGTTTGACGAACAGATATTTTTTTTTGCATGGTAATATGTATCTCATTCATATTATAAAGAACAAAGTACAAGTCACGTAAGGACCGACATGATAAAACTGAAAAGATAGCAGAACATCTCTGAGCTTGACACCAACGCCCGTCACCTGCCTCCAGCACCACCACAGCAGCCACAGAAGAAAAGAATAACGGATCACCTCCTCACCCGAGCTCGACGCGGCTCCATCGCTGATATGCAGCTTTGCGGACCTCCAAGGTGGCTCACCAAAAGTGAAGCCATTGCCTTTGAACGAATCAGACCGGGGCAACACCCCGGACACGCCATCGAACTCCAGATCTGGCACCCCACCACGACTAAGACGCCGAAGGAGGAAACTATACCTGCCATCCACGAACCACGAACCCAGCACACGTTCCGTCTTTCAGATGTCGTCGATGCAGACCATAATCTGCATCCGCTCCTGGACTACCTCCCAAGCTCCGCGCCGACGCTGGAGCAAACACCGTCGCAACGGCGGAGCCCGAGGACACAGGTCCACCACGAGGATGCCGCCACCACCCCATCCTTGCTTGAACAGACTGGTTTCCCAATTCATCCCCAACCATAGGACCGAAGGCCTCGTCAGGGATGGATCAGAAGAATCTTTATTCAGCGCCGTCATCGTCGCCGCCGAAGCCAAGACGATGAACAGACTAAAAACCTAGACTACGAGAGAATAAAACGATCCACACGCGTTGATCCAGCGACTCCCCTCACCACCGACGACCGAGGTCGCCGGCGGAGGGGAGCCGCCGGAGGACGGCGCTAGAAGATTGGCCTCCTAGCGGCGGCTAGAGCTCCAGCCGCCAGGTCGAGAGGAAAAACGATTTGTGTTCCACTTAAACCTCTTGTCTCTGTCTCTCTCTCTCCCTGTTTAACGAACAGATGTGCAAACAAAGGATGCCATGACATACATGTAAAGGAAACTTAACTAAAACAAAGCGAAGCGGCCGGCCGGCTGGCCACACATCGTACCTGACCCAAAAAATTATGGCCGCTGCTACCAATCAGCCGGCTGATTTTAGCCAAAATTAAGCCGCCTCCAAAGACGTCGGATCAGACGTCCCAGCCGCAGGATCAGATGACCTCACAGCGCTTCATTGCAGCTCCGGCAGTCCCGGGGATGCTTCACCGCAACGACGGCCAGTCTGCCTCTGCTTCGCCGGCTGCTGCAGGTCGCCGGCCAGCCTGCAGCACAACACCACCGCGCGGTGAGCTGGGTGATGTTGCGCAACTCCTCAACCTCGGCCTCCCGATTGCAGCAGCGCCGCCGCCTTGCGACACCGTCGATCTGCAGCACCCTGCGGGACCCTCACCTCACACCGTCGCCCACACCATGAGAAATCGGCATGTGCGGCGAGCGGCGCCGCCCTTGCGTCACCGTCCATGGTTGCAGCACCGGCTGCCTCGTAGCAGTAGCAACTCTGCCAACCAGGAGGGAGAGGTACTGGGCAGAGTGAGGAGGCGCTCGCAGGGGAAAAGAGCTAGGCTGCAGGGGATGGAAATAAATGACTTGGGCACGACGAGAGGACGAGGACGATTGGGTTTGGATAGAAGATAAGGTTGCGGGATGGGTGGGTGCATCGGTCCCACGGGACGCGTGTCAACACGGCGAGGCGGCTTGTGGATGCGAGAAATCATCCGGTTTAATTAGAACGTTTTCCAAATGGAAAGTGGAAAGTGGACACGCTTATTACAAAGAGTCTAAATCCTATTTAGATACCTACAGGATATTGGTCCATTACGCCGGCATCTCCGGCTGGAGAAACTTGATGGTGTTGTAGAGGAGCTCCAATCCGTGGTGGCCGGGTTGGCAGGCTCTACCGTGTTACTTGATCAATTCTTCATGTCACATCAAGAGGATTTGTTGCTACCTTAACAAAGTGTGGCAAGAGGTGTAGGCTTCATGTCACTGTTTCTCAATCGCGCCGCTACCATCGGGATCATCCTCCTCGCAGAACATATTAGAAGTTCGCTCTGGTGCTTTCGGCCAACATACGCATGTACGGTACATGCTTGATTACTCCAAGTCGATGGACGTTACGAAGACACGATACATGGCGACGCAGCGCACAAACCTAAGGAAACAGCTGGATCGATTCTTTCCTAGCTAAACACATGAATGCAGCAAACTAGCTACGACTTGCCGGGTGCCGGCTAGCTTGATTCTTTCCCAGCTAAACACATGAGTACATGTTAAGCAGGCTGTGGTGGATCGATCTGGCGGCGATTACACGGCTCGATTAATTGCTCCCTGAGAATTTGCACGTGAGTCAACTAACGGATGCACAACCCTAGCTTCAATGAGTCAAGTTAGTCTTTAATAACTGCTTGATTTTATTTTATTTTCTGCTCTTCCTAGCCGAGCGTTCATGCATCAGGTTTCCATAGCTAAACTACTACACAATAAGTTACTGCTGTACAAGGAAGGGAAACGAGGTATTTTCATATTCCTACAATTCCATTTTTCGCCGGCTCATGTATTTCTATCTGACTTGATAGCATGCATGTTACCTTTCTTTGTTCATTTTCAATGAGAATTACCTTTCTTTGTTCATCTTCAAGGCCAAATTCATATTATTATTTTCATCATGCTTTCAGAAAAACTGATACTTACTTGTGCTAATTTGCATATCTTGGTATATGCAAAGGAGTAACTGAACAACTACCCGTGCAAGCTCATATTGATCAATCAAGGTTAGCTTTTCTATAGTATTATTTGTTGAATAGTCATGCAGAGTAGCCTTTTTCAAAGATGGTGAAAGCACATAATTTTTATTCATGTGGGAATAATTGATGTGTATCATAAATCAAATCATTTCTTATGTTTTAGGCTGTGTTTTGGCTTAAATCATCACTTGCTTACTGGCATAGGTGAGTGAGGTGATTTTTTCTCCCGTTGCAACACACTAACATATTTAGGTGGCACCGTTCGGATGTTATTATGCCATGATGATGGTCGTTTCGATGGACAGTGGGCACAATAATTTCTCTCCTGTTGCAACGCACGGGCATATGGGCTAGTTGGACCCTACATATAACATGGTCATAAATCATTATTGCGATGAGCTTGAATTGCACCCAAACCGCCCATGCTACCCCAAATTGACCCAAAATTACAATGCGCCTATTTTTCCCAATGCCTTGATTCTTTTGCTTGCTCACTTCTAGTAGATAAAATGTCAACCTGCATGCTCTGTTTCCATGTGCTCAGAACAAATCCGAGATCCACCCGTATGTTTAGCTATCGGTACGCAGTGCACCTTCTCCTAGCGCAGCAAAGTCAAGCAACCCAAATTGCTTCAATTGCAACCCATGTTACCCAGATTGACCCAAGAATACAATGCTTGAATTCCAACCAAAGCACTCATGTGGCCATGTTACCCCAGATTGATCCAAAATTACAATGCACCTGTTCCATGATTCCTTTGCTCACTAGGAGTACTAGATAAAATGTCAACCTGCATGATCTGTTACCATTTACTGAAAACAAATCCGAGATGCGCTTGTATTTTTAGCTATTCTGCGCTGCATATATACACTATGGTGATGAATCATTAAATTACTCTGTCATCAAATGATATAGGGTGCTCACAGTGATGAGCTTGCTGCTGCTTCAAGGCTGGAAGATACCATCAGCTTTTATCAGACTACCAGCCCCGATGTAGCCAAGCTTTTCCACATTGACCCGGAGGCAAAGCGCCCATCGGTAGTCCTGCTCAAGAAAGAGGAGGAGAAGTTGACCGTCTTTGGTATCTTCACCTCCAATTTGCTTTAGCTTTCAGCACCAGCCTTTCCTTTCCATTTGTACATACAATTTGGTTTGACCGTTAAATTGGATAATAATGCACGTGTATCTTGCAGATGGCGAGTTCAGAGCGTCTGTGATTGCCGAGTTTGTGTCGGCGAACAAAATCCCATTGATCACCACCCTCACACAGGAAACCGCCCCTGCGATTTTCGATAATCCGATCAAGAAGCAAGTATGTCATGCTGTCTGCCATGGGGTTTTATTTTCATCATGTTGTCAGCCCATGTATCACACCTTTGCTGACGTGCTGTCTTCCAATTTCGAAATCAGATTTTGCTATTTGCTGTTGCGAAGGAGTCCCCAAAATTTCTGCCCATCATTAAGGAAACAGCAAAATCATTCAAGGGGAAGGTAAATTTTCTGTTGACCGGACCAGTGTTTCATGAACTTTTTCCTCTGTCGCGTTCCACATTTTATACTCAAATCCAAGCCATCACTTATTTCCTTTCTAACTCGTGTGTTTGCTGAGGTGGAGTCTCACTAAGCACTGATGTGGCCTGTGTCTCAAATGCAGCTTTTGTTTGTCTTTGTGGAGCGTGACAATGAGGAAGTTGGCGAACCTGTTGCCAATTACTTTGGAATTACTGGACAAGAGACCACGGTAATGGCTCTTATTTTTATTGCCATCTTTATCTATCTGTTGATTTATTGCACAGAAGAACTGTAGAATGCAATAATTTGACTTTGATTTTAATGTGCCTGCTCTTTCTGGTTTGTACGATCTGATTCGATTACTTTGCAGGTTCTTGCTTACACTGGGAATGAAGACGCTAAGAAGTTTTTCTTCAGTGGTGAAATATCACTGGACAGCATTAAGGTAATTTCTGAAAACATTCTTGCAAATTCGGTACCAGATCAGAAGTAAAATCATAAGAGTGTGGTCGACAGTTGCGAGAGAATACACTATCTTAGCA
Source organism: Thinopyrum elongatum (assembly GCA_011799875.1). Taxonomy (NCBI): domain Eukaryota; kingdom Viridiplantae; phylum Streptophyta; class Magnoliopsida; order Poales; family Poaceae; genus Thinopyrum; species Thinopyrum elongatum. Next base: position 12,283,403 of record CM022302.1, on the reverse strand, counting down.
ATATATAAGCTGACGAACATGTTTTTGCTTTTTTATTGTTGGATTTGTGCTGTTCTTCTTTACCATTACATATTTATACTTATACTGAACTATATGTTGCTTGAGAAACTTGCATGTGCATGTACATTTATCATCTTTCGCCAAACAAGCACTTGTCTGTAGAAGATGCTTTATTAACCACTATAATCGTTGCCGTTTTGTCGTTGCTGATGTGGAGGTTCTGCTAGTACTAGGGAGGATGGTATCAAGTATCATTGCTCGAGAAATACAACGTTCCTTCAAATAATTCTTCCTCCTTTTTTGGGATGCCCAGGAATTTGCTCAAGATTTCCTGGAGGACAAGCTCACGCCATCCTACAAGTCTGACCCAGTACCTGAATCCGTGAGTCGAGAAGAATTATCTTATATCTACTTTCTCTGTCATTATTTACACGACAATGAGACACTCTTTCTATTCCCATGCAGAATGATGAGGACGTCAAAGTTGTTGTTGGCAAGAGTCTAGATCAAATAGTTCTGGATGAATCAAAGGATGTCCTTTTGGAGGTAAGTTCAGTTCTTGCCAGGTAGGTATTTGAGAAGATAACAATTGTGTGTTGTCCTTAACGCCTCATCATTTTGGACGCAGGTATATGCACCATGGTGTGGCCATTGTCAGTCACTGGAGCCTATCTACAACAAGTTGGGCAAGTATCTCCGTGGCATCGACTCCCTTGTAATAGCCAAAATGGACGGCACAAACAATGAGCATCCTCGTGCCAAGGTCTGTGTCGCTGTCTGTTGACTTCTTCAAACTGGATATTACTTGCTAGACTAGTCTGAGTGCCGGGCCATCAACAGTCATAGAACCTCTACATACATTTTATATGAAACAATACTAGTTATAAAACGTGTAGAAGTTATTAACACTTTCTTCACTTGCATGTGCAGTTGTACTTGTTTATGGTGCACAGAAAGTGTAGGTCCATTATCTGTCTGCTGCCATCTACTATATGCTAAATATATTTATTCCGTACCTATTTATCCATACGCTACAGTGTGATGGTACAGCTTGTCTACCGGGCTAAAGAGGTAACCCAGCCCGTGCGTAGCAAAGTATTAATAGGCTATTGCCAGATTTGAATCACATGCTGTTAGGAGCTAGATATAAGTTAATTTGGGAAATAGGTCGTATTTGGCAAGACAGATTTGGTTAGGAAGATAGAGATAAGAGCTTGAGTCTTATGGAACAAGTCGAGTTGGTTAGGAAGACAGATTTGGTTAGGAAGATAGAGATAAGAGTTAATTTGGGAAATAGGTCGTATCTGAGTCGCTCTGGGGTAGCGACTCGGAAAAAGTCGAGCCTACGGTTGCGACTAGTCGCGGCTCGCGACTCGAGTCGACACTAAGTTGAGTCGACATTTTTTTGTGACTCATCGACTAGTCGCGCGACTCGAAATCCATGAGCCTCAGAGACGAGCACTGTCGCCGGGTTGTTGAAGGATGGCGCCATGTCCCCCGGTTATCTCGCTATAGTTGGAGGCCCATAACATCTTGAAATAGTGCAACCGTATTTTTTATGCATATAGTATTAAATGGCGCATGGGGAAGCTCGCGCTCTTCTATTTTTGGTATGGCACTATGATTATGACTGTTACATTTTGAAGCTGCCTTTCATTTAGCTCTGTTTTCCTTTTAATTATCTTTCCTGAGTTGATACATTGAAAACATAGATGCTCGGTTTCCGTTCACTACCATATAGAATATGCAGAATACGGATGGAATTGACACTTGCTTCCTGTTACAGCCGGATGGATTCCCCACGATACTCTTTTATCCAGCTGGGAAGAAAAGCTTTGAGCCTGTAAGTGCCTACATCAATGATGTTTCATTTCTTATTTTGCGACACATCTGTCCGTTACTACTACGACTTGTCTTTCAGTTGGTAGCAATCACATTGTCCTCGCCTCTCTCCTTAATAGGCCTTTCAGCCCTGCTGTCGTCTGTGCTTAAACTCAGCTAAAACATCAGCTAAAACATCCCTGTGATTTAGCTTCTGATTTGTGCATGCTTATATCCCTGCAAATTTTGACGATTGGTCATGCCCTATGATTTTGGGTAATGGTAGTAGATTCAGTGGACAGCTACCTAAGCTCATGGGTGGAGCTGGAATGGCACTATGGGGCTTTAGTCAACTGGGAAACCTGATATACTTGCTGGCTGAACTTTGCAGATAACTTTTGAGGGGGACCGGACGGTGGTGGAGATGTACAAGTTCCTCAAGAAGCATGCCGCCATCCCTTTCAAGCTGAAGCGCCCCGACTCGTCAGCGGCACAGACCAATAGCGCTGAGGACCCAGGCTCCTCAACCGAGCCCGAGAAGAGCTCCGGCTCGAACCCAAAGGACGAGCTGTAGGGGATTTACATACACCATTGACAAGTACGAGGTGCCGCTGTCGAAAGCAGGAGGTGGAGAACAAATAGCTAGGTATCAACTTGGGCCGTTGGAGGTGTATCCTGTGAATACAACAAATGTTAGAATAGAATCCATTAAACGCAAGAAGTCATTTGCTTACATCTTGTTCCGTATCTTCAAACTAGATATATTCATACACAAAATCTGAGAGAACAAGGGTAGCCCACAGGTAGCTGGCTACATACGGTAAGAAAGTACACCCCCTGTAAACGTCTTATAAAAGTTTACAGAGGGGGTAGAATTCAAAGCACAGCAAGCTGGAGCGGATTTAAGGGTGCGGCGGAATATATAGCTATGGCCAGCTGAGGGATATGGAGGTCTGAATCTGGAACAGCAAGAAAGAAGCTGGCCCCGCACGCACAACGTCACATAAAATTTGATCAGGGGTATGAAATCGAAAATGTGAGTGTGTCCATAAACATCTATATCTGAATATGTCCTTTTATAAGTTCAATAATAATTTCTTGATGCCCTGCTTGGCTGCAGCTAGTGCTCGAGATCATGGCGGAATTTACCCTTGATGTTCAAGTCTGATGCTCTGCTTCTCTGCATTATGGCGTTATTATCTGAATCTGGCCTTGTATGAGTCATGCTCTCTAATGTATTTGAGATGCTTCTTTGTCTGGTTCCTGGGTTAGTCAGGGGTGTATGTTAATAGCTTGGCCCCAGCTATTAACATAGCTTCTCAGCATCCTTGAGAATTCACAACGTAGCTTGGCCCCAGCTTCTCCTGGTGCACATGTTAATAGACTCATCACTTCCATTGATTGATTGATCTTGGAGACCAAATTTGGGGCGTTGCTCATGATTCTGCAGTTGTCTCCGTCAACGGCAAGAAGATTTCGCAGGATGCACAAACCTTGATCTACAAGATTCCTGTATGGAATCTGAAGTTCAATGTATTCATCATCACGGTCGGCTGGTGAAGGGCCTAGATACCGATGTTGCTCATATTCTAGCGCATACGGCTCGGCTATACAATATTCTTGTAATGTCCCAATCAGGAAAGATATGTGTTGAATCCCCCGGGGGAATTCCTCCAAATTGATGTTGAATGCAAGACGCCCCACTATCACCGCGGCATAGTACCTTGTCTCTCTGTCGTATAGGCCTCTTGAATCCAGTGTCTGTAGCAGTACCTGCATTTTTTTATTTATTTTGCGAGGGGTAGCAGTACCTGCATTACATGTCTAGAGGATGATGCAGACATGACCAGATGTTTCATCAACAGGTGTTGCCCAGTGACAATGTCCCTGCGGAAACGTGGATTCATCAGTTGCATCTCCACATTACAGATGGTTGTGTACAACATCTTCACCCCGGAAACTAGAGCCGATCTTCTCTACAGCACTTGTGATGAGGTTCCTTCCTTTCACAAATGATGGATCCTTCTCGCGTCCCCTCTTTGTTTCGCCCAAGTATTTGTAAACTATTTCCAAACCACCACGAGTACAGGCCACTTCATAAGGCAACATCTTCCCGGCGCGAGCCAAAATGAACCTAGAGCAGAAGAGTTACATGCGTCCAATGTCTTCTCCATCAAATCGATATAAGTCAACCTTATCACCGATGGGGTTATGTTTCGGCTACATACATTTGGAAGCTCAGACTACAGTTAAAAATAAAGATATTCGTGTGGATCTTATTAAAAAGAGAAGTGTCTTAGGTAGAGACAATCAAGAAAACCGTACATTGCAAGGGAGCTTAAATCTTTTGCCTCCGTTTTGGATAAAAAAATTACACTAGTACAAAAATGGGCTTTCTGTTCCCAATCACAGACAGGAAACCGACTGTTCTGATATGTAGAGATAAACTCTATCTTTCATAAAAGTAGAGATATATAAGCACCCACCTAGGAGATCTAACACAATAAATTTACTCGGAAGCTACGTACGTACATAAACACCAAAAAAAAATGAATCAAGCTCAAAGAAGACAATAAGCAGTAAGATCTTACTAGTAAAGATATGAGAGTTAAATGTTGGAAAAATACTAACCCAGCTGTCTGTACAAGGGTGATGAATGTCAAACACCAAAAGTCCTTCCTATGGAGGTCAGAGGCGAAGCCACCAAGAAGCACAACGGTGGTGCAAGTAATCACCAAGAAACCCAATCCCTTGGCCAAGTTCAAACATGTTTCCATTTTAAAAAATTGTTCAAGTTCAAAAAATGTTCATGTTTTCATTAAAAAGTTCAGGTTATCAAAAAATGTTCGGAAATTTCAAACAAAACTTTCCATTTTCGACATTTGTTCGTGTTTTTGGGAAAGTGTTTTTCAGCAAATTTTCAGAATTTTAAAAAACCGTTCACTTTTAAAAATAATCCAGAATTTCAGAAAGTGCTCACGTTTTCAAAATAATATGTCATATAAAAATGTGCAGTACAAATATTGGTTCGCACTTTTCAAAAAATATTAGACATTTTCAAAATTATTCACAATTTTCAATAAATGTTAAAAAATGTTTCAGATCTGATGCTGGTACTAAACATTTTCCTTTATCATTTGCCACCAACAGCCTATAGGTCTGTGCACTGTATTTTTACGTCCTTTTCACAGAAACAGGGCTGGACAATCAAAAAATTGTTTGGAATTTGAAAAATTGTTTGGTTTTTCTATAATGTTCGAAATAACAAATTAAGTTCACATTTTTAAAAAATGCTTGCAGGTTTAAAAGATGTTTGTGTTTTTTCAAAAATATTGAAATGCTTGAAATAATCTTCCGTTTTTAAAAATTGTTAACAAATGCTAATCATCTCTAAATAACTCTGAAGCTTTACACGTACTGGACTAGGCGTGACATCATCTTTGATGAGCCCTAGTCACCAAAACTGTTCAAAATTTAAAATTTTGTTTGTGTTTCCATAAATATCCAGCATTCAAAAATTATTTACAATTTACAAAAAAGTTTTCATTTTTTTTTCAGAAACGTCATCTAATCTCGACTCTCTACTATGTTCTTAAGTAAGATCTCAAGGAGAGAGAGAGAGAGAGAGAGATCTTCAAACCTAATGGGCAGAGAACCAATTCAACTAGCAAGACTACTGCGGCAAACAGAACCAAGTAACCAATGCAAAGCACAGCAAAATCAGAATGCAAATGAGAATCGGGCAAACACGAATCACAGGCATAAAAAGCATTCATCGGCTGTAACGTCTTCTCCGCCAAATATATAAACAGGGAACTGTCGCATCATCTCGGTTTTAGCATCCGCAGACCGTCAGCCACCGCAAAGTTCACTACTGCTACTTACTACCAACATGTAATAAAAGGCCAGGCATGACATCCCCCATCCAACAAGCGTCTCTGCGCGCTAGTATCGCCAACCAACCAACACACGCATGTCTCTGGATGCGCAAAAAGACACTGCCAACACTTAACAAGAGTTTTTTTGTCCTGCTGATGATCGCAAAACCGTCGGTCGGTCACGAGGGCTCATGGGGCGTTCACCGGTCCCCGTTCATCTTGGCCATCATCTTGGCTATGATGGGCCCAACCTTCGGGTTGGCCTGGTGCTTGGCCAAGTTGGCAGGGTTGCTCATCACTGCACCAAACAGAGAGTTTCCAACAAACACAGGGTCAGGTCACTGCAAAGAAAATATTGGACAAGACCAACCTAGGCTAAAGCAGATCTACAGAACAACCCTAAAGCAGCAGGCGTATAAGCAGATATGCAAGATGGTTCTGTCCTACTAATAACATTCGTGCATTTACTATTTATAAGAGATTACAGTTCGTGTTAAGCATTATAACCAAGTTAAGAGATTACAATTCAATTCGTATAAGCATTATATCCAAGTTTAAGAATACTGCAAGTTCGAATATTTAGTATAGCTCATATAAAATGGTACCTCCATCTAAATATTTGAGCCATGCAAATACTACCCTGACCAGTAAGAAAGTACAGGACTAGAACAATGTAGCCTACAGCAGCTCTAACACACATCCCTAAAGCAGCAAATACATCATGATACAAGCAAACAGTTCTGTCCTAATAATCAAAACTTTCATGTCTTGACAGAAAACTAGTCCAAGCTTCTCTAGACATGGATGCATACAAGGAATGTTGGAACCATGAGTACTAACCTGAACTATTAGAATATATCTAATAATCTAGTAGTATAAGAATACGGATATTGTCAAGCACATCACATATAGTGCCTCTAGTGATAAAAAATGATCTACCGCACCAGATTTCAGTATTCAACGTACATCACTAGCATGCTTGCGTGTTCAGAATATTCAATCAAACTAATCCACACCTTCCATAACTCACCGCAGGCCAGAAAGATCAATTACAACAGGCAACTGTACTATAAAATAAATGGGGATTTGAGGACTAGTTGAGTAGAAAACTGTACCGTCTTGAAGGGCCGCCATAACCTCTGGGTCACCAAATGCTGCCATCAGGTCTGGGTCCTGTTTCAAAGAAAAGAAAAAAAAACAGTTGTGTAAATCAGGTTTCTCCACTATCAAGAGCTATGGTTACAGGGAAGACAGGCAGACACTGGCCAAGCACTTACATTCAAGATGTCACCCATATCAACATTACCGGGAGCACCTCCAGCTCCAGGCATACCACCTCCCATTCCCCTACCACCCCCCATTCCAGGCATACCACCTCCCATTCCTGCGGGCATACCGCCCCCCATTCCTGCGGGCATACCTCCACCCATTCCTGCAGGCATACCTCCACCCATTCCTCCAGGGAAACCACCCCCCATTCCTCCAGGGAAACCACCAGGCATTCCTCCGGGGAAGCCACCAGGCATTCCACCCATGCCCCCTGGGAATGGGAAGCCACCGGGCATTCCACCAGGCATGCCTCCTGATGAGCGGCTTGATGATTGCTCCTTCCTCTTGGCCTTCTCATAAGCAGCCTGTTAAAAACACAAGGCGTTGAGCTTTAGTATGAATCCTAAACAGCATCCCTGGAATGCTCCTACCACAAGTGGAAAAATTAGTATGACGATGAATTCACCTGTGCCTCGGCACGGCGACGAAGCCTGTCACGCTCAGCTTTCTTCTCCGCCCTCTCTTTCCTCAGCCTGTCATACTTCCTGCGATGCTCCACTATCTTGTGTGCATTAGGCTCCACCTGCAAGGTCACCAGCATCAGGATCGTTGATATAAGCATGTGCGCTGTGTACTAACATAGTATTATATAGAACATAGTTGATGCAACAACATCCAACCTTCTTGAGCACAGCATTGATCTCATCATCGTAGTCAATGTTTGACGCAGCATGCAGATCACGAGCAGCTTCCTCCCACTTGCCAAGCATAGCATTAGCCATTCCACGGGTCTTGTAGCCCTTTGCGGAGTCTGGGTTGATCTGAAAGAAATACATAACAAAAGGATGGGTAATCAGATAAAGAGCATCATGTCCTGCTTGCAATCAACATAAATGCTGTATACTTAACCCATCCCTTTACACTCCAGAAAACTCTGCATCTAGACCGCATGTATGGTGCATGAGACAGAACAGGGCAGTAAAATAAAGGGACAGAAGGGGAACAGAATCATCACCTCTAGAGCAGCATTCGCATCACGGATGGCAGCAGCAGGCTTCTTCATTTTGATAAACACAGATGCTACACAAAATAAAAGGATTCGACAACTCAGTTAGTACTGCTAGTCACATGGGCAGCAAGTAAATGTAGATCATCCATGAATGATTGCTGATAGTGGATTCAACCGACACAAGGAATGTTTCTGGACATCAACAAGAGGAAAGAAGGCAGTCACATCATTTATACCTCTGGTACCGTACATGATTGCCGAGGTTGGATTAAGCAGTATAGCCTTGGTGAGATGCTCAACGGCCTCTTCCAGTTTCCCTGAGAAATAGTAACACAGAGCCACAGATTAGAGAGCGAAGGAACAGAGCTGAAGCTGATGCCAGCCAGCTAGCTAGCACATAGGTAAACAACAAGGCAAGAGTGAGTACTACCTTCTGACATTGCTTCCATTGCCTGACCCTTTGCTTCCTGGGAGGCGTCACGGCTCTCCTCGGTCACCTCAACGGAAGAGTCTCCCATCTGCCAAACAAAGTTGACACAATTCAGTTCACTCCAATCAAGCGATGTGCCAAGAGGAGAGTGAGACTACTGTCTTGAATAAGTAATTGCTAGAGATAGCTAGTAAGTGGATCATGAAGAACCGGACTAGAACAGGGCATTGAAGCTTGACAAATTAAAGGAGAAAAAGGAACAACCTTGTAATAATAGAGCTAGGCCAAAACAGGGCAGTGAAATGTGGCAAGTTACAGAAGTAAACAGCATAATCCTAGGTTATCAGGAAACAGCAATCTAATCTAGAGCAAGGTAGCGTGGTTATGAACAACTAGGCTAACATGGTTATGAACAACTAGACTAGGAACACTAGCAGGGCAGCGAGGATTGACGAATCATTAAATAAAGAAGAAGAAAAAGAACATCCTTGGGTGTAAGGTGGTAATAAAAGAGCTAGACTGGAGCAGGGCAGTGGGGGGTGTGACAAATTACAGAAGAAAACAGCATAATCCTGGGCTGCAAGGTAACAATCCAGCCGTCTGGTGCAAGGCAGCAAGATTTTGCCAAGGAAGTTGGCACATTTCCTGCATCCGTTCAGCCCACCGTGATCCCACGATGGGGCCAAGAACAGGAGCAATAAGTAGGCCGGGAAACAATCCATGGCGCGCTAGGCTATAGCTTGCCACGATGCGAGTTGACCGCGAATCTAGAGTAGCAGAGCAGAGCGGCTATTGGAAACAAGGAAACAGAGATGGGGTAAACAGGGGACCTTCTGTGGCGCGTCGTCGTGGTCGGGCTGGACGACGCCGTCGTCGTCGAGCTCGAGGTCGGACTCGACGATCTCCTCGTCGAGCTCGTCGGGCTCGGGGGTGGGGTCGCGCATGTCCTGGTCGTCCTCGTCCTCCTCGTCATCATCGTCGTCGATGTCGTCCATGGAGGTCGCCTGCCGGTTGAAATCCAGCACAGAAAGGAGATCAGACAAGAAAGGAAACAGAGGATCGGGGCCGAGGAAGGGGAAGCGACGGAAGATCGGACCTTGGGCGCGGGCTTGGCGGATGCGCCGGCGGCGGCGGCGGCGGGGAGGGTGGCGCCGAGGGAGGTGAGGTAGTCGCGGAAGAAGGCGAGGGCGGGGTCGGCGAGGAGTGCCGGATCCTTCCTGCACGCCTCCACGAAGGAGCGCAGCTCGCCCAGCTTCGACGGATCCATGGCAGCTCTGGAGGTCTAGCTAGGGTTAGGGTTTCTCCTCCCTTCCTTCCTCCGCGTGGGCTGGGCAGTTGGGTGGAGGGTTCTAGAACAAGTGGGAAGTGGGGAATGGGAATGGGAGGGGAGACGCGCCTCCGGTCTTATCACAGGGAGAGGAGAGGAGAGGGAGCGTGCGGTGCGATGTGAGGGTTAACTCCACGCCTGCCCCCTGACGTCTCACGAAATTGGCTGCTCGGCACCCTCAACCACAAAACCATGGGCACACATTCATTTCAACCCCTAGGACGCCTTTGGTGGCCCGCACACCACAGCCACGCTCGCGCGGAAAGAAATGGTTACCCGCATTCACTGTTGGGCCCCAACACCGGCGGCGGCGACCACCGTAGCGACAGCATGGCGATCCAAGACAGCAGCTACAACTGGAGATACTGCAGACCTGCACCAGAGCGTGTCGGCCATGGCGGTAAGTCCTCGCCCTCTCTGTACATTTACTGCTTTTGACTCGGACTAGATTAGATTGGAGCACGCCGATGGAGAGTTAGGGAGGGGATTGAACACATCGGGGGTGGAGGATTGCCATCCATCGATTCTGCACCGACGGCTACTAGGGTTCATAGGTTGTTTTTCGATTGCATTGGGGGTGGGGATTGGGGTACAAACTTTCTTCTCTAGCCACGACGACCATGGAGTCGCGTCGAGCGGCGGGAGGGCGTGCCCATCTTCTTTTCTTCCTCATCGTCTTCCTCAATAACGATGGGTCTTTCACGGTCGCCTATCGTCGGCGCCCTAGCCACCATCTACACCTCGTCGTTGTCGGCCTCCGGCGACCCGAACATCCTACTCCAGTACGTCGCGGCACGCTGGTCTTGAGGCGCCTTGTACTACCTGTACTTGGCCCATCTTGCCCGTTGTCCGGTGCTATTTGTGAGCTGCGTTGGGTTTGACGAGAGGCTGATGCAGTACAGTAGAGATAAGTATTTCCCTCAGTTAAAATCAAGGTTATCAATCCAGTAAGAAAACTACACAATACCTCGTGAACAGTACCTGCACGCAAAAAAACAAAAACTTGCACCCAACACAAACAAGGGGTTGTCAATTCCTTGGCGGTTAATTGCAAGGATCAAGTCTGATAATGGTAGATAGATAAACAAAAACACACACAAAATAAAGGTAAATAAATTGAAGAAAAGCATTTTTTAGATTTTAATATATGATAAAAGATAGACCCAGGGGCCATAGTTTTCATTAGAAGCTTCTCTCTCGAACAAAAAGCATACGGTGGGTAGACAAATTACTGTTGGGCAATTGATAGAAAAGCGCATAATTAGATCTCTTTAGTGGCAGGAGATACAACTATTGTTTCACACTGAAAACTTGAAATGTAAAGTAATGACATATTAGTGGAGGCACCAGACCAAATAATAGAGAGATTAGTCATAACCCAAAAGGGTTGTTCTGTATAGAACACTAATTAGATCATGTGAAATCGGAGCAAGAGTTTGACACAAACAATAGGCAACAAAACTATAGATCAGCATGATACAACATAGCATGTGATAGGATTCAGCATCCATTTAAAATGATTCAAAGTAACAAAAAATGAAGGACAAAGAGACACCTTTATAAGAACTCAGTAAGCTTTATGAATAACTCATCTACATGACCATACATGCTACTACTGAAAACTAAAAAAAGCTAACAGATCAAGTGTGAGGTGAACTGGTAACTTTCTATGAGTTTTTTGACTTGTTGAGTTCCTCTGCTGGATTGTATTCCATGTACCTCCATTTTAATCCAGCCATATTATGCTATGTTCTTTGTAGCTGATCAACACTGATAGTGCATTTGGGGCAGAAGAAAGGTTGATGTAACATTAGGCACTCTCCAGATTCTCATTAACAATTCCAACATCAAATTCAACATCCATCGTGGACAACCTATCTATTTTCAGTGACAGTGAGGACCAACTAAATAGATAAACACATAGTGTGCAGATGTGAGGTGTGCAACAGCAGAACTAAATATTTCAGTCAACAATCAACATCAGTGATGGCTAATCTAAAAGGAATTGTAAATATAAGGTAAGGGAAAGGAATTTGCAACCTAGTACTCCCATTGTCAGGGAGCAAGAATGTGTGGAGGCATTGGGGCTTCAGTTATTCCTCTTTTCATCTGCTCATGTGCCACCTCCGCCGCATCCTCGAGCCGCAATACAGCTACGCAGCCGCACATGGTTCGCACACCGTCGCCTTGCCGGGAAACCTAGAGGCGACCAGGTGAAAGTGCAATCATGCCCTTAATCATATTTTTGATATTGTTGACAACATACATATAGGGAACTAATCATTTCTGTCAAGTGCATCTCAGGTTTTTGTTCCCAAAAGATTTTAGTGTGGTTCAGAACTGACATATTCAAGATACTCAAAGGAAGGAGAAACAAGACACAAAGCTATAGATCTTTCTCAGTTTTCCTTTTCTTTGAGTATAGGGATCCCGCACTATTAAGAGGGGATCACTGGTTCTCGCAAAAGACTTTCTCAAAATCCAGGAAAAATCTCTTTGGAGGAGTTCTTATCTTAGCTATGTTATTTGGCCTCTGCTGCGTCCGGACGACCGGTGCTTCCCAGTTCTCTTGCTGTCTGGTGTTCTCCGGATGTTCGGTGGCATGCCACAGAATAGAAATTCTCGGATTTCTGGTCCTTCCGAACGTCCGTGGGTGACCGGTCATCCGGTGCCACTTCACAGAACCAAAATTAATGGAAGTCCGTCCTCTCCGGCCGCTCGTGCATCGGACGGCCGACGTTCTCGGACGTCCGCTCCCTGTGCTCCTTTCCTCTCTACTGTTGTGCCAGACCACTACTTTTTCTGATTGCCGGACGACCGACGCCTGTCGGACGTCCGGTCCAACTTTTCTGTCCGGACGTCCGGTACCTGTCGGACGTCCGGCGTCTGTGCAGCATAAGTGACCTCCAACGACCACTTTTGTACTATGACTATAAATATCCTTCTCCCACCTCGTGTGGGGGTTGTCCAACACAGAGCAAAGATTCCAAGAACACCTTTCTCTCTCACTCTCTCTCTTGCTTTCACCAAATCCTAGACCCCAAGAGCATTTGTGAGGATTCTTGAGTGTTGTTCCAATCAAAAGATAGATCGTCCCTCTCTCCTCCTCTCAACCAAAGGAATTCGTGATTTGATCAAGTTTTGAGCGGTTCCCTCGATCTTGTTACTCTTGGAGGTTGGAGATTCCTAGGCGGTAGGAGTTCTTTGGTGAGGAATCAAACCATTGTGATTACCCCCGGAAAGTTTGTGAGGGTTTGGAGACCATCCCAAGGTCTACCACTAGTGGTTGAGAATCGCCTTCGTGGTGATATCTCAAAGAGAGAATAGGGTGAGCCTTCGTGGCGTTAGTGTGCCTTCGTGGTAACACCCACCTCTCTAAACGGTGACGTAGCTTCCCTCCAAGGAAGTGAACATCGGCATACATCCTTGTCTCTCGGAGTTGCGGTTATCCCTAACCCTAGCTTCCTACTTGTGGTTATTTGTCTTTAAGTATTTACTTGGATTATATTGTGTTTGCAACTCATATACGTGTTGATCTTGTTTACATTGCTTAGCTCGTGTATCACCTTTGCAATTGTTAGGCTCACTTTCATATTCCGCATTTTAGCCTAAAATTGCTAAGTAATAATTAAAATGTGTAATTGTACCTATTCACCCCCCCCCCCTCTAGGTCCATCTCGATCTTTTCAATTGGTATCAGAGCCTCGTGCTCTATTCTTATGGCTTAACCGTCCTAGAGCGAGATGAACCCGGATGGGACTCCCCTTGTTGCAGATCTGGAGGAGAAGAGCACAGCTTCTTCGAAAGCCTTCACTTCTGAAGATCTGGAATGGGCCCTTGCTAAGAAAAAGGAGGAGCATGATGCTTCTCTTGAGGCCTTGGTCCAAATGAGGTTAGCCACATTAACCACGATGCTCGCACCACTTTCGGGTGGTGCGGCCTTGAGGCCAACTGTGCCTACTCCCTCACTTGGCCAACAACCTCCTAGCAATGATCAATCTAGTGTTCCATGGCTTTATGCTAGACCTCAAGTAGAGAAACCTAAGTATAGTCCTGGAGGAAAACCTCCTTTGCTTGATGACAGTTCCGATTTGCTTTGTGGAGAGTTGATATGTAGGACCATCTTAGGTACGCCAATGATGAAATGTTGGATATCTTGGAGCATGGCTACAACCCTGTCGATGTAGGAGATATGCCCTAGAGGCAATAATAAATGTTATTGATTATCTCCCTGTTCATAATTAGGTTTATGTTCCATGCTATAACTGCTATGGTTCTCGAGTCTGCAAATAAAACGAGGCTCGGAGGAAGACTCATATGCACGTGTGGAATAATAAACGGTAATATGTATTCCTAGTCTGGCCTCTAAGACTAGCTCAAGTATTGCATGATGGTTCTGTTTTCCTGATCATGGGCATGTCTATGCCAGCAATTTTGAGGGCACAGTGTTAGAAGAACATTTGTGTTGAATCGACCCAAATTGATGTTATGCTATGAGTTACATTCGTCACATATTAATGGTTAATAACACAGAGATGGTTAATGTTTGCAAAATTCCTTAGACCATGAGAGTGTCGAGTTTCTTCATACTTGCTTCATGAACTTTGGGGTTTGTTAAACGTCATCCGTAAATGGGTGGCTATTACGGCGGCTTACGAGTTCATGGAAAAGTGTGTCAAGTAACTTGATAGCTCGAGATTGGGATTTGCTCCTCCGACGATGGAGAGATATCTCTGGGCCCTCTCGGTGTTACGGTATCCATCATCGTCTGGCCAGACACTTTGTGATTTGATCACAGGGATGCCGGAACACGGTAACGAGAAAAGAGAACAATACCGGTAACGAGGTAACTGGCATAGTGGACAAGTTGTTGATCCACGGAAATGCCTACATGTCTAACCTCGGGTATTTGTAACATATCGTGAAGCAACAGGAATAGCACACGGCAACTGGAGGTTCACTCGAATATTCATTCGTGTGGGTATAGGGGTCAATATGGGTGTCCACGGCTCCGATGTTGATCATTGATCGAAAGGTGTTCCGTGTCATGTCTATACTTCACCGAACCTATAGGGTCACACGCTTAAGGGTCATCTATCTGCTGAATACTAGACAGGGAGTCTGAGAGAAAATCACCGAAAAGTTTCAGAGACAACGGAAGAGTTCCGGAGAGAGAACACTGAAAAAGTTTCGGTAAAACCGAAAAGTTGTTTCGGATAAAACCATTGATCCAAAAAGGTTTCGGCAAGCACCGGGAATGTTTTGGAGGTTGCCAGATTGGTCTGGTAATTTCTGGAATTTTTCTGGAGAAAAAACCGAAAAAAAAGTTTCGGAGCTGCCGGAGTTGTTTACCGGGTAAACAAAGATGGTTTTAAATTAAACCACCATACTGGAAATGTTCCAGAGCGCGTCCAGATAATTTTAGAGGGTGCCGGAAATGTTCTGGGACCTTCTGGAATTTTTCAGAAATAATAGTCGCGGAAAACATCTTGTCCCAGCGTGAGGGGACAAGATCCCACGGATCGTGGGGGCTGTATTTGGGCTGTTTTTGGGGGGGCCCCCTTTGGGAGCAGCCCCCTTGTGGCTGGACAAAATGTTGGGGGGGGCCCCCATGGTGGGGGGCAGCCCCCACAAATGGTGGAGAGTGTTGGGAGGAAGGTGGGGCCCCATGGGGGAACACCATGGACAAGGGAACATGTTTTTCCCTTGTTTGGTGGGAACATGTTCTCCTTGTTTTGTGGGAACATGTTTTCCCCATGTTTAGTGGGCTGAATTTTCAGCCCCCTCCACCCCTTCCACCACTATATAAGGAGGAGGAGAGGTGCTCTCCAACTCCACTCCAACTCTCTCACACAAGCCATGCATGATCTGGCATTCTCTCTCCCTCCCACGAAATAGTTTCGTAGTGCCGAAAGGCTGTCTGGGTTCCGGTGGGAACTAGTTCTGGACGGCGAAGCCCTGCCGGATAGATGGCACCGTATGTGTGCAACCCCGTAGAGAGGTCGTAGTTTCGTCCTTTTGCCCGAGGGGCTGTCCGAGTGTCCTCCCGAAGGGCTGTCCGAGTGACGGTCCGAGTTCTGTGAGTCCTCCCGAAGGGCTGTCCACGACACCGTCCGGGGGACTGTCCGACCGCCTCCCGGAGGGCTGTCCGAGTGGCGGATGAGGAAGTACATCCTCACGGTTGGGAGGTTGTAAATCCTAGCTGCGGGGATCTGCACCGACGATCGTCATCGACTCTACTTCCGCTGCGCTACGAGTCGGTAACGAAAATGATCAAACCTTGTATGCAGTCTCCATAGTGGTCCTGGGCTGGTGCGTAGGTCGGAAAATTTTTGTTTTCTACTGCGTTACCCTACAGTGGCATCATGAGCCGTGCTATGCGTAGATGCAGGTTGCGATCTAGAATACATGGAGATGTATGGGTGTTGCACAATATAATTAGGTAGTAGATGAGTTCTATTACTGAAAATTATTTGTGCGGGTAGCAGATGAAATCTGTTACCCGATATTCTTGTTGCTTCCCTCGAATTTGCGTAGTCCTGATCTTGACAGCATTGCGGAATCTGACAAAGTTCTGGCAATCCGCGATCCTTTCATGCTGCTCCTGAGTATGCTGATTGACAGATCAACGAAGTGCTAACAGTTCTTTGGGTTCCACTTTAGTCAATGAAAGATGGATGTTTCACAGATGAAAGGGCAATGCAGATATGATCTGCACGGGGGTCATGCGTATGACGAAGTTCAGTATGGGGCTCGAGATTTTATTATCTCGTGTTTCATACACCCCGCGTTGTTAATCTAGCGACTTGGATAATCATGCTTGATGATGGACGTTGGTAGCTTCGGTTTGTTTCGAAACCTTAGAAGCCACGTAAAACCAGTTTTTGCTAAACCGATTAGAGGCGTCTAACTTGGTTTTGCAGGAGGGTTTGCATGTGCATATGATGTGGTATAGTAGTGCTCATAATAATTTGATTATGTATGAGATGTCTATATGATGTAAACTGATTAACATGACCTGCGTGTCATGATTCGGCATGATGGCTGGAGCCATATGATTGCACTTTAATGACCTGCGTGTCAACCTTATGTAATGCACTTATTTTATTAGCTATAGAGATAGCAATATTATCTGGTGCATCGACAAGCTGGTGGCAATCTTCGCAAAGGTGAACACCGACGCGAATGCCAAAGACGAAGAAATACAAGACTTCTCCGTCAGAAAGGGCTATACCATATCATGCTATTATGAATTGCCTGAGATGTTTATCCCTTATGATGCACCCTTCTTGATTGCGCGGTAGTCGCTTTTATTAGGGTGATCTCTCACAAAAATATCAAGTAGTTAGTGTTCTCCCAAGTGTAGCACCGTCACGGCACCTAACTTTTCGGGGCATCACAGGATCTCCCTGGGTGCGAACGATTAGGGATGTGTGAGGCGGGTGAGTTGAGACCTCGCAGCGAGATCACTTGGTTGTCTTGACGTTCTGGAAGGATCTCCCTGAGCTCGGAACACGCCCATCGAAAGATGAACAAGAGTCACATAGAGATGTGATTGGCAAGTTTGCCTACCGATTGAAGTTCGCGCCATCAGTGTTCATCTCGTTCAATGGCGTTGAATGGAAATGCGGGTCTTGTATCACTCACAATCAATTATGAGAGATATTGATTTGAGTGGGAGCGCACTTTGAATTAACTTGTTTAATTCTCAGTGCAATTAATTTTGAACACTGTCTAAGTGTGATTTGCAAAATAGTTGTAGAATAATGGCTCGCGTTTCCACCTTCCCTATTAAAATTGAATAGCTGTTAAATATCTGGTTAAAACTTTACGGTTGGCAACGTAATGTGAGGATTGTCCTCAAGAGTGCCGAGAAGGACTTTGTCCTATCGCATACTTTCGGTATTCTGTCGCTTATGCTATGGATCATGTGACTCTCGTCCTTCGATCCAAAAGCTGGAATTCCATTTCAGTCAAGTGCAATATGTTTGCTTCCACGAGACCCGAACTTCGAAAGTTTGGATAGTTATGTGATATTCATGGAATCTGAAAATCATTTTCAGAGACAGACAAAGGCTAAAAGATATGAGATATCCAAAGAAATGTTTGTTTGCAAACTATTAGTAAAGGAGTTTACTATGCATTAGACTGATAAGAGAGGGATCCAGAAGAACGCCTGTCATATGATGAAAGGTGAATAAAACAACAACTTAAAGAGAAAGGAAGTGTCCGAAGGGTGTCAGTGAAACTTTCACGCCTAGGAAGTCCAGGGCTGATGCCACTCTTAAGTTGTGTGCTTCTTCTGAGAGTAGGAGAAATACTAAAAGTTAAACTGTTAGAAGTATAAAGGCAATGAGAAAGAAGACTGGAATATCCAGCTCATGTATGACTGTCATACAAGTTTTTGATGTATAGAAGGCTGGTCAAAGATATAGTTCTTGGGAATTATGATTAAATTGTTAATCACTGATTCTTGGGTATTGTGAGTTAATCACAAAGATACCCGCTCGATTGCATTCTGTTGCAACTCGATGTAAGAACTACTATGGCCTGAAAGACTAGCCAGGAATGAGGTTTAGGTATACACAGGGAACATAGTAAATGTTACTGTACCTTCCATCGGTGTATTACCGTCTGTGTTTATTTTGATAATTCATTTTAGAGTTTTACACACTCTAGCCCATTGCATAAGTTATCTTGCAAGAAGGTTGTTCATAAGAGAACTTTTGATGTTCGGTGTTATGAATAACATAAGGGCCATACTTTCATTATGAATGAGATGTATGTTATGAATATTGATAATAATACATTACCTCAGTATTAACTTTGATAATTCATTTTAGAGTTTTACACACTCTAGCCCATTGCACAATGTTTGTTGCAAAAGGGTTGTTCATAGAAGAACAATTGCTGTTCAGTATTATGAATAACATGAGGGCCATACTTCCATCATCGATGGGACGTATGTTATGAATATTGATGGTAATATGATACATCCATAACACTGACGCTAAATGTCATAAGACTAAAAGAATACCACACAAGTGTGGCACTGCATTTGGTCACATTGGAGAAACCCGCATGGAAAATTCCATTATGATGGATTTTGAAGTCGTTTGATTTTGAATCACCTGACACTTGCAACTTTCCTCCGAAAAGTGAAGTGAATGAAATACCGTTCACAGGCCATAAGGAACGAGCAAAGAACTTATTGGTGATCATACATTTTGATGTATGTAGTCCGATAAATGTTGTTGCAAGTAGTGGATTTATCTATCTTCAGAAATGACTCAAGTAGATATATGGATATTTACTTGATGAGACGTAAGTCTGGATCTTTTGAAATCATTTGAAAGGTTTTCAAAATGAAGTAGAAGTTATTGTAACAAGAAAATTATGTTTCTACAATTCAATTGCAGAAAGAAATATTTGAGTTACAAGTTTAGCGAATGTCTGATGAGTTGTGAAAAGAGTTTCATAACTTACACCTCCTGGAACACCACTGTGAGTGGAAAGTCTGTGAAGATGTAATCGAACCATTTATGACATGGTAAGATCAAAGATGACATAAATAAATTTGCCATTATCCCTTTTAAAGTGATGCTTTAGAGACTGCGGATTTTACACTGAAAAGAGCTCCATTAGGTCTGTTGAAATGACGCCATGGTATGGTACGCCCAACCATGCTATATCTTTTCTTAACATTTGGAATATGGGGCTTGTGTAAAAGGTTACAAACCTATTCCAAATCAGACAAGTGCTACTTTGTAGGTTATCCCAAGTAATTGGGTATTCCTCCCTCACTATACCGAGGCAAATAGGTTTGCCACAAAGAACGGTATGCTTTTTGAAGAAAATGGTTCTTTCAAAAGGTGAGTGGGAGAATAGTGCAACTCGACAAGATAAACAGTATCTTCTGTAGGAGATATGCCCTAGAGGCAATAATAAATGTTATTGATTATCTCCCTGTTCATAATTAGGTTTATGTTCCATGCTATAACTGCTATGGTTCTCGAGTCTGCAAATAAAACGAGGCTTGGAGGAAGACTCATATGCACGTGTGGAATAATAAACGGTAATATGTATTCCTAGTCTGGCCTCTAAGACTAGCTCAAGTATTGCATGATGGTTCTGTTTTCCTGATCATGGGCATGTCTATGCCAGCAATTTTGAGGGCACAGGGTTAGAAGAACATTTGTGTTGAATCGACCCAAATTGATGTTATGCTATGAGTTACATTCGTCACATATTAATGGTTAATAACACAGAGATGGTTAATGTTTGCAAAATTCCTTAGACCATGAGAGTGTCGAGTTTCTTCATACTTGCTTCATGAACTTTGGGGTTTGTTAAACGTCATCCGTAAATGGGTGGCTATTACGGCGGCTTACGGGTTCATGGAAAAGTGTGTCAAGTAACTTGATAGCTCGAGATTGGGATTTGCTCCTCCGACGATGGAGAGATATCTCGGGGCCCTCTCGGTGTTACGGTATCCATCATCGTCTGGCCAGACACTTTGTGATTTGATCACAGGGATGCCGGAACACGGTAACGAGAAAAGAGAACAATACCGGTAACGAGGTAACTGGCATAGTGGACAAGTTGTTGATCCACGGAAATGCCTACATGTCTAACCTCGGGTATTTGTAACATATCGTGAAGCAACAGGAATAGCACACGGCAACTGGAGGTTCACTCGAATATTCATTCGTGTGGGTATAGGGGTCAATATGGGTATCCACGGCTCCGATGTTGATCATTGATCGGAAGGTGTTCCGTGTCATGTCTATACTTCACCGAACCTATAGGGTCACACGCTTAAGGGTCATCTATCTGCTGAATACTAGACAGGGAGTCTGAGAGAAAATCACCGAAAAGTTTCGGAGACAACGGAAGAGTTCCGGAGAGAGAACACTGAAAAAGTTTCGGTAAAACCGAAAAGTTGTTTCGGATAAAACCATTGATCCAAAAAGGTTTCGGCAAGCACCGGGAATGTTTTGGAGGTTGCCAGATTGGTTTGGTAATTTCTGGAATTTTTCTGGAGAAAAAACCGAAAAAAAAGTTTCGGAGCTGCCGGAGTTGTTTACCGGGTAAACAAAGATGGTTTTAAATTAAACCACCATACTGGAAATGTTCCAGAGCGCGTCCAGATAATTTTAGAGGGTGCCGGAAATGTTCTGGGACCTTCTGGAATTTTTCAGAAATAATAGTCGCGGAAAACATCTTGTCCCAGCGTGAGGGGACAAGATCCCACGGATCGTGGGGGCTGTATTTGGGCTGTTTTTGGGGGGGCCCCCTTTGGGAGCAGCCCCCTTGTGGCTGGACAAAATGTTGGGGGGGGCCCCCATGGTGGGGGGCAGCCCCCACAAATGGTGGAGAGTGTTGGGAGGAAGGTGGGGCCCCATGGGGGAACACCATGGACAAGGGAACATGTTTTTCCCTTCTTTGGTGGGAACATGTTCTCCTTGTTTTGTGGGAACATGTTTTCCCCATGTTTAGTGGGCTGAATTTTCAGCCCCCTCCACCCCTTCCACCACTATATAAGGAGGAGGAGAGGTGCTCTCCAACTCCACTCCAACTCTCTCACACAAGCCATGCATGATCTGGCATTCTCTCTCCCTCCCACGAAATAGTTTCGTAGTGCCGAAAGGCTGTCTGGGTTCCGGTGGGAACTAGTTCTGGACGGCGAAGCCCTGCCGGATAGATGGCACCGTATGTGTGCAACCCCGTAGAGAGGTCGTAGTTTCGTCCTTTTGCCCGAGGGGCTGTCCGAGTGTCCTCCCGAAGGGCTGTCCGAGTGACGGTCCGAGTTCTGTGAGTCCTCCCGAAGGGCTGTCCACGACACCGTCCGGGGGACTGTCCGACCGCCTCCCGGAGGGCTGTCCGAGTGGCGGATGAGGAAGTACATCCTCGCGGTTGGGAGGTTGTAAATCCTAGCTGCGGGGATCTGCACCGACGATCGTCATCGACTCTACTTCCGCTGCGCTACGAGTCGGTAACGAGAATGATCAAACCTTGTATGCAGTCTCCATAGTGGTCCTGGGCTGGTGCGTAGGTCGGAAATTTTTTGTTTTCTACTGCGTTACCCTACAGTCGACCCAAAGAATCTCACTCCAAGAGAGACATATGACAAGCATCTCAACGACACCGCAATCATGTGCATAAGGAAAGGAATGAATGATAAGCAAAGGAGACCTTACATACACATCACAAGTGCCAAGGAGTTATAAGATAGTATTGTGAGGACCAAGAGCGGTACCTCCACTCTCCGGCTAGCTCAATATGAAATTGTCAAGGGTCAATTGCAAAACTTTTGTATGAAGAAAGGTGAATCCCCCAAGCAGCTCCTTAAGCGTCTCATGACTCTCACCGCTGACATTGAGTCATGTGACCGTGACAAGATACAAGATGGATTCAACTTTACTAAGCAATTTCTCGTGGAAAAATTGCTTCATGCTCTTGCTCCATATCATCACCAAATGGTGTGGGACATAAGGCAACATCATGGATTCAAGGAAATGACTCCGGATGACATCATATCCACTTTTCAACTATTCAAAGAATCCAAGGCAAATGCTACAAAACATCTTGCCATGCATGGTACCTCAACATCAAAGATCAATCTTGCTTTGAAGGCCAAGCATGTATATGAGGAAGAGCAAAGTGAAGAAGAAGAAGATGATGATGATGATGAAGATGGTGATGAGAATTGACTTCGATGAGAGCCCTTCATATGAAGACATTGCCCTCTTTGTCAAGAAGTTTAGCGCAGGAAAATTCAAGGGAAGATTCCAGAAGAAGAAAGTGAGAAAGTGCTACAACTATGAAGAAACCAACCACTTCTCAAACGATTGCCCTTATGAGAAGAGAGAAGATAAGCCAAGGTTTCCCAAGAAGAAGTTGCCAAATCCGTTGAACTCCAAGCTCAAAAAGAGAGATGGGAAAGCAATGGTTGCTCATGAAGAATCCGCCCCGGATGATGTTGGTGGTGTTGCAGGAGTAGCTCAAGATTCCCAAAACACCTTGAGGCTAGTCAACAAGAGTGGTGATGTTGTCACCTACAACTATATGAAAGATTACAAGGGCAACGCTCACAAGTGCTTAATGCCAAAGGCCGTGGTAGAAGATGGAGAGGATCAAAACTCTCCTGACAAGGTCAAGGTAACCCCACGTTCAAATCCTCCTCTTTTCACTCCGTCTACTCCTTGTGATGAGTATCTTGATGCGGAGGATAATTATGATATAGATGATCCTATGCTTGCTAAACTAAATAAGTTCATGTGCTCCCTTAAAGGAAAGAAGCTCACTATGTTTTGTATGCTTATGGAGATGGTGAGTAAGCACACCATCACCATTAAGGATACAAACAGACTAACGCTTGTTCGCAGATCTGCAAAACAATCCAATGCGTCCATCCTGAGTTGGCGCTACAACAACCTTCTCAAAAGAATAAAAACACAATGATCCAATTGACGAGGCAATTTAATAAGCATCGTTGACCCCTCTCGATAAGGTGCGGAGCTCGGCTCGTCATAGCCTCAATAATCTAGATCCCATGCGAGAGCGGAGAAGGGCGAATGAACCGACCACTGGCTCCAACATCTATTATAAGTATAGAAAATCTTCACTACTTAGAGCAAGTATAATAAGGTACAGTCAGCAGGCTGTAAGGATTAAAATATTATATGTTTGCTGAATTGGACGAGAGAGAATAGGAGTGAGAAGGGAAGTGGGCTGTAGATTAATAGTCGGCTACAACACGTGCTCCAAGAAACAATGTGAGAGTGTAAGATGGGCCATCTATTAATGAAGTAGTACTACCTAATAACTAATTACTATACATATTGGCTATTAGATTGACTATAGATGATGTGGCAACCTCGTATAGTCGATTGTTGGCTATACTATTAACCATGCTCTTAAAAAGAACGTAAGGATCCCATTTCGCTTTTCTTTCCACCACCCCTTCATCTAACTTTTCCTGTATAATTATCAATCAGCTCAATTTACATACCTTCTGAACCAATTACATTTTAATTTACTTACCAAACTTTTGATTAAAAATATAAGATAAATCACGGGTAGAATTTGACAAATATTTTTTTACACAATCGCATACTATGAGCAGACAAAATTTGATGAACATTTATTTGCACAATCACATATTATGGGTAGGTAAATCATAAGTTAACGTATTAGAATATTTATACCCCGTTGGAAAGATGTTAAAAGAACATGATGAAAACACTTTTTGTGGTGCGGCTTTTCCTCACGCGACACGAGGGGAACTAAACCACCTCCCAAAGCTCTAGGGGTGGTATTAGGTTATTTCCTGAGACCCTAGGGGGGTACGCGGACTTTACCCGGGCTGCGCGTTCTAGCACCTTCCGGCCAGGCGGCCCCACCGTCAGTGCCTTGCAGCACACGCCGGGCGACACGTGGGCCCAATCGATCAACCAGCGCCGTCGGATGGCGATCGGACGGCCCCGCGCGCGTCATCTTCCACCTCTCGTCGGCCTCGAGGCGAGATCCCCTCTCTCTCTCCTCCCCTCGATGAGAGAGAAACCCTAATCCCCAAATCCCCAATCCGCTCGTCCAAATCGATCCCCTTTCTCCCCCTCCGATCCGCCCGCCGCCGCCAGCCGCAGATCCGCCCGGCCGCCGCCCCGATCTGGTCCGGCCTCGCCGCCTCCGTCGGCCCTGGTCCGTCCCCCGATCTGGTCTCGCCGCCCGGCGCGATCCGGTCGGTTCTTGCGGAGGGAGGGAGGGAGGGAGGGTGCGGCGGAGGAGGATTCGGCTCCGAGGAGGAGGATGGTCTGATGGGCGGCGGCGGGGCGTCGATGTTGGATGAGGACGCAGCGCGCCGGATCTGACCGCGCACCGCATCTCCCTCCACAACCCATGCCGGCCGTCGGGGCGCGGCGCTCCACGCGCGCCTTCCTGCCCCGGGCGCACAAGCAGGCCCCGCGCCCGCCGGAGCCCGCCAGGGTCACGCGCTCCGCCAAGCGCCTCGCCATCTCCTCCCACCGCCACTCCCACTCCCACTGGCTCGGGTGGGAGCTTGCCGCCGACGTCAGCGACGACGACGGCGACGAGGATGATGAGGGCCCCAAGCCGCGCACGCCGCCGCGCCAGCCGTCGCCCGAGCCGCCCATGTCGCCGAGGTCCTTCGGGGCCGTGTACAGACGCAAGCGCCGCCAGAGGCCGCCGCTGGCCGAGCCGGAGGACTTCAGCGACGGCGGCAGCGACAGGAGGTTCGGGGTAGTGTTCACAAGGAAGCACAAGCGGGCAAAGCTCGCCCCTTTCAGCCCCGGCGGCGACATCCTGCGCTCCTCGTCCAGGGAGTTCGCTTCGAGGGCCGGGCTCCTTGAAGACGCTCATTTTCTGGATGGCGCTGCCGGCAGTCGCAATGCCGTGCTCGTGGTCCTCGTGGACGCGTCTTCCCCCGGGAGCTCGAGCCGGTTCTCGCGCTTCCTCCTGCCCGTGTTGCTGTGGCTGCGCCGGCGCCAGCGGAGCCATGTCCGTAGCCTGGCCTCGTTTCTTCTGGCCTCACCGGCTGTTGCCACCGCGTTTGCGTCGCACGGGGTGCACTTTATCAGGCTCCAGCGCCAGAGAGCCGTAAGCAGCTTCTGTTACAGTCTACAGCTTCTGTTCATTCTTGTGCCTCCATCATCTGTTACTTCCCTGTGCAGCCTGTTTGATTGATGCGGGTGCTTTCTTTCTGTTTGATTGTTGCAGAGGCCTACGGTGAACTGCGGGTGGTGCGAGCTCCGTGGTGCTGACCCGTCCCGGCAGCCAGTGTTGTCGCTCAATTTCTCGGCGCTTCCTTCTTACTTCCAGGGCTTGCATTCCATGATAGCTCTTCGTTTCATATATCTGCCAGCCGTGATTCGCCGGGCCATGGGTTTGGTTGGAGGAGCCGAAGAAGAATCGTATTCTCGAGATCATCTAGAGGTGGATTCTGGTGGTTCTCCCAGCACCGGGGATGCCACGCCTGCTGCTGGATCTTACGGAGCGGTTCAGGATTATGTGCCCCTTGAGCAAGCTCCGGGAGTAGTGCTGCATGGTCTGAGGCTGAAAAAGCACCAGCGGAAGCGAAGCTCGATGAGGCATCCCCTGAGCCGGCGCCGCCGTCTCACAGTGAGATTTTCTGACAAGGAATTTGGAGTGAAGGAGGGTGCCGTGACCTCTCAGACGGAACTGCAAAAGCCACCATTGACTGGCGGCCCTGAGGTCTCCGAGGAACCTGTCCAGCCCAAGCCAGCAATGGAAATTTCTCTTGACCTGCTTGAGAACATGGATGACAGCGATGTCTCGACACCCATGGGACCAAGTGGGAAGCAAAAGAGGTCTTTTTTCAAAAGCCCCGTTGATCGCACGAGTGAAAGGCTGGCTCTGTCCGAGGTTAGACAGAATATAGATACCTTCCGCTGCAAAGCAAACCTCTTGATTATTCAGGCTGATAGGTGCTGGAGGGAAGAGGGAGCTGAGGTTATGCTGGAACTATCAAACTCCAACGGGTGGTGCGTGGCTGTGAAGCTACATGGTGTCACTAGAGTCTCTCTTAAGCCTTCAGAGCAGAGGTTCTATGTGGTCAACCGGCACACCCATGCCTATGTCTGGGCAGTTGAAGATGGATGGAAGCTTGAGTTCCCTGACAAATGGGACTGGCTTTTGTTCAAAGAACTGCATATCGAGGGCCGGGAGCGCAATTCTCAGGGAAAGATTATCCCGATTCCAGGTGTGCATGAGGTTTCCGATGGCATGGGAGGGACTGTAGCAGATCCTTTCTCACGCCCTGTGCCAGACTACATCAGAACGGCAAATGATGAAGTTGCGCGGGCCCTCTCGAGAGACTCAGCTTATGACATGGACTCGGAGGATGAAGAGTGGCTCATTCAGCTGAAGCATGGGGCCTCTGATAGAAGACGCACCCGTCTGAGCCAGATTTCCTACGAAGATTTTGAGAAATTAATAACCTTGTTTGAAAAGGACGCCTACAATAATCCTGAGGAAGCTAATGATGTGGATCAGCTTCTCTCCAGGCATCCTGCTTTAGGCAAGGGTGACAATGTCCTTGCCATATATGAATACTGGATTAATAAGAGAGATAAGAAAGGCACACCACTGCTTAGGATATTTCAGGTAATTTCGGAGTTTATCCCTTGCCTAATCCCCTGATGTGATCTTTATGGCAGCTATCCTTCTTTTTGTTTTTGTGCATTTGTTCATATCATCTAACCCAGCGAATTTGATTTCCCAAAGGGTGCACCTGCTGTAAGGCGAGGACGGCTGTCGCAGAAATCTTCTGTAAAAAAGAAGAGATCTGTGAAGAGACCACAAAGAAGCCAACCTGGCCGAGGAAAGCCTGGGTTCTTCTTGCAAGGTATATTTAAAGCTCTGTAACATGCCCTGCTTTTGGATGCCACAAAAAGGTTTTTTTGGCTTTGCTGTACGCAAATCGTGATGCTAGAAATCTTCTGTGACTGGAACCACCATGTCTTGTCCTTTTGCGTTTGCCATTTGACATAGTAACAATTAACCTCATTATGACCGAAAAGAGTGAACTTTGTCGAGCTCAAGATATAGCATGTCTGTTGGCATTCCCTTAGTTGTATATCTATTCTACCTCAGCATTCATTTGCTGAAGTTTTGGAACAATCTAACCTGTAAGGTATTTAAAGCTCTGTAACAAGCCCTGCTGTTGGATGCCACAAAATCATTTTTTGGCTTTGCTGTATTCAAGCTGTGATGCTAGAAATATTTTGCTGGGAACCACCGATATGTACTAGTAACTTTTATGTCTTGGCCTTTTCCGTTTGCCATTGGAACATTGTAACAACTAGAGCTCATCATGCCCGAACGGAGTAAACATCATCGTGCCCAATACATGGTATGACAGCCCCCTTAGTTGTATATCTACTCTACCTTAGCATTCAGTTGCTGAAGTTATTGGACAGTCTAACTTGTAATAAGGTATTTAAAGCTCCGAAACAAGCCCTGCTGTGGGACACCACAAAATCTTTCTTTGACTTTGCTGTATGCAGACTGCGATGCTAGAAATCATTTACGACAGGGAACCACCCATACATTTGATGACTTTATAATGTGCGACGTGTATGTCTTGTCTTTTTGTGTCTGTCATTTGTTAGACAATAGTAACAAGTAAACTTCATTATGCCTGAACATAGTAAGCAAGCATCATGGTGCTCAAAATATAGTAAAGCCTGTAATCATCCTCTTAGCTGCACATATCTATCATGACATATAATTCAGCTGCTGAAGTGATGTAAAACAGTCTTATCTAGCCTGTACTCATCATTCCCGTGTTGTGCGTCTTGCTGTGTGCAGGTGGCGAAGGGGAGGCCTTGCAGAGAGTGGTGGAAGCCGACCGAGCTGCGAAACAGGCTGTAGAGAAGGCCGTTCAGCTGCGCAGCAGAGCTCAGGCCCTCATGGAGAGGGCCAACCTGGCGGCATACAAGTCGGTGATGGCCATGAGGATCGCTGAGGCCGCGAGCGTGTCTAACAAGTGCCGGGATTTCGTGTGGAGGAGCCTCGACTAGCCTTGTGAATTTTTTTGCTCCTTGATCCGCCGCATTGTCGCCTTGTGATATAATTGGGCTAGGCTGCGAGGCTGTCTTTTTTTTGTACCCCCTCCTCTCCTCCGGTTGTAACTATGCGAAGAAGAAGAAGAAGCGGAATTGATCGATC
This sequence comes from Thinopyrum elongatum, assembly GCA_011799875.1. Taxonomy (NCBI): domain Eukaryota; kingdom Viridiplantae; phylum Streptophyta; class Magnoliopsida; order Poales; family Poaceae; genus Thinopyrum; species Thinopyrum elongatum. Next base: position 12,254,958 of record CM022302.1, on the reverse strand, counting down.
CCGAGGCAGACTCGGAGACGAAGGAACTGTAATTCGTTGTGTAAATGATAGTTTGGTTAGCTAGACGATGATCGGTTCGCCGTACCTGACAATTCTGTATGTTACATGTACTGCCCATGTTTTGACAGAGAAAAAGGAAAAAAAAAACTGAGGTATTGCTAGAGCAGAGAGGAGGGGAAACAGTTGAATGATTGAATGGAATGGATCTTCTGATGATGATGTTGGCTTGCCATTTTCCCTGAAAACTCCCAGTATGAATGAACCATCTGATGAGATGTCTCTTGTGCCATGAATCTTGGAGGATTGGACCTTGATGGCCATCCACTCTGCTGTGTGAATAGTATGTTGGAGGGTGTTGTTAGCTTGTGCTCCCTCCGTCCTATAATATAAGTACAAAACGCTCGCTCTTATATCATGGGACGGAGGCAGTAATAAGATACCACTAGCATCTTGTTTGCTGTTTTTCCATTATTATTTCATCCTGGCAAAGCAGCATCTTGTGTTGCTTAGTTGCCATCCTGGCTGCAAGCGGGCGAATTTGCTTGTTTATCTATCTGATTTAAACCTTAAGTTGTAGGACTCGTCGACAACGAACCCTACAACTTATCTATCATATTTCACAGCTTGATTATCTTGTTGCGGCATTTTTTTTTTATCCAAGAGAAAAAGAGGAGTTTTGCGAATGCAAAAATGGTAACTTGGACAAACATGTGGCGAGAGGAGGAGCGAGCGATGAGATGAGATGATCCTTCCAGAGTCCAGTCGAGACACACAGAAATGGAGAGGTGTGAGGCGGAGGGAGGCCGCTTCACCCCTCATCGTCTTATCCCTCTCCCCCTCCTCTCCCCCCCTTCCCCAGCCCCCTCGCCCACCGCGCCGGCGATGATGTCGATCACCTCCACCGCCGCCGCCGCCGGGAGCCCGCTATGCCCGCCGCCCCTCTCCTCAGGTGGACGGCGCAGCAGGGGCACCGTCCGAGTCCAAGGTATGGGTCCGTCCGTCCTCAACCAGTCCCCAAATCCAAATCCAAATCCCAATCCCAATCCCGAACTTCTGAAAATCGATTCTTTGTCCGGCAGCAGCGGCCGGAGATGGAGCAGCCGCCGATTCGTCCGAGCAGAAGTCGCTGGAGATAATGCGCAAGTTCTCGGAGCAGTACGCCCGCCGCTCCAGCACCTTCTTCTGCTCCGACAAGTCCGTCACCGCCGTCGTCATCAAGGTCACCCCCCTTCCTCCTTCCTCCTGCTACTAGTTACTGAGCTGCTGCCCCGATTGATTGGTACTAGCTTCGATTGATTTAACCCGCACCATAGCAGACCATGCTGCCGCTCTGGTTTCACCTAGCTATCACACCAAACCAATCAGAACCACCCTATGATCTTCTTCGTCTACCAGCCGCTGCAAATGCAAGCTGATTAAGGTCAAACAGTGCGTTCATGGCGGTGGTGGTACAGATCAAAGACTTCATTTATACACCTGCTGCTGCTGCTGCACGCTGTACTGATGTGATGTGATGTGCCTCCTTGATGATTGATCTGAATTAAGCTCAAACAGAATCAAGGGTCACCTACGGGCCACACCGATGATGCGTCTGTCCCTCTCCTTGATGATTTATTGATTGATTGTTAACTAAAAGAAAACCTCTTTTGCAGGGGCTCGCTGACCACAAGGATCAACTCGGAGCTCCTCTCTGCCCCTGCAGGTAGTACAGTATTTAATCATCTCCAGCATTCTTATGAACGTATCGTCTGTTTTGTTTCCGACAGACATGTGTTACTTACATGCCTGCCTGAACCTGTTGCTTCGATTTTTTTTTTTCCAAACCAGGCATTACGACGACAAGGCTGCCGAGGCCGCGCAAGGGTTCTGGAACTGCCCGTGCGTCCCCATGCGAGAGAGGTGAGGCTGCTGTTTCTAACATCTCCGCCTTCCGTTATCACTTACTTATTACGGCAGCGTGTGTACCAAGGCTGGGAATGGGATGCTCGTTTTCTCATCGTGTTTAAAGGCTGGAGATGTACCAGAGGGTTCGGTTTCAACCCCTCTTGGCTTCTTATCATTGTCCGACATATGTTCCTTTCTGTTGCGTACCCATTTCGCATCATTAACCGTGATTTGCCACCGGAGCACAAGTTAGCCAGATGCGTATCTCCTGTGATGTTGGCATATATTATTGATAAATACTAGCATTACTTGTGTATGGTAAACAACCGTGGCACGCAATTCGTGCTGGCTTTCAACCGGAAAGGGGTTTATTACGGTGAAAGCTCGGTTAGAATCATCTGTTCTTCTTCACCCACTTGTGCATAGCAGTAAACAACTACCGTGGAATGTAAGGGATGTCAAGTGAAAGCTCGGTCAGAATAATTCGTTCCCCACCCACTCATGTTATTATAGTAAACAGCCATGAAACGTAGTTTAGTTTGTGCTGGTATGTATGTGACCTGGAAAGTATAAAAAGGGGAAACTTGGTCATAGCAATTTGTTTCTTCAACTTTGTGATCTGCTTGTGCAGGAAGGAGTGCCATTGCATGCTTTTCCTTACGCCTGACAACGATTTTGCCGGAGAGGACCAGGCATGTCTCCATTTTCTTTCCGTGCTGTCGGTACCATAGCTTCAGATACTGCCTAGCTCTATACTATCTGTTTCTTACACGCAGGCGCATACTTTTTGCAGGCTATCAGCTTGGAGGAGATCAAGGAGGCGACGTCCAAGTACTAACCACATAGCACTTGTTTTGCTCGAGAGGGGGCTATAGTCGGTCGTCGTTGTCGGGACCTGTATATGTAGTATCTCTGTAACAACAGGAAATAAGAAATGTCTGTCTGGAATGATGTCCGTCGTCTGGCCTTTGTCATCCGCATCGAGAGAAATTAAGGCCTGATGGTTGCATTCCCGACTTGTCAATGTTACAATTTACTGCGTGTTTGGGCTGGCGTAAAGCGTACTCCATGAGAAGTGAAGGATGTTGTGTGAAACGTCGTGTCTGATGCTTCTTTTTCTTCATGAATGATGTGTGGAAGGGAAGCAACAGCGACGCGCCATTGCCCATGTCCATGGCACCCAACAACTTACATTTTCTCAATGTTATTATTATTATGCATCTATGTGTTGCTTTTGCAACCACAGTCCTATATATATGCAATTCGCTCCACGTGCCGTCGATGATGACCGAACCGAGCGTTTGAGTGAACCAATAAACTAGGCTCATTTCCAGTTAACTGATCAACAGCTATTACCATTTAGTCCACAAGAATTGTGTTCTTTGTTATGCAATCTCTCTGTTTTGCTTTTGCAACCACCAAGTTCATTTCCAGCGAACTGGTGAACATGCGATTCGCTCGAGGCGGCCTCCGCTGGATGAAATGAAACGAACCGAAACCGAAGTGCATTTCCTTTTGACCTGATCATCAGAAGAAGAACAAAGCCATTGTCACTTCTTTAATCAGTCTGAAAATATTAACAGGGGAATTCTCACCAGGGATTAATTAGATTCGACGTGGGCGATGGAGCGGCGGCAGAAGGAACGGAGGAACCCTAGCTAGGTAATTACCAGTGGGTGAAGGTGAGTGGTTGCAGTTAGGCTAGATAGATAGGTAGTAGAAGTCCATCACTCACCATCAAGGGAAGGGCACCCACCAATCAATCAATCTCACTCACTGACTTAAGTGTGTGTGTGTAGCTTGTGCTTCATCTTTTTTCTCCCTTTCCCACGGCTCCATCCATTATTATTCGTCACTGTCCGGTTTTTATTGCTGCAGCAGTACATAAACATTACAAATAATTGGGGTGCTTCTTGTTAATCATCCATCCCTGGGGTGCTTGTTGTCTGTCTCTTCCTTTGCCATGGCTCCCCAGCAGGTAAGCTTCTCTCCATCTTCATGCACAATATGCATATGTTGCATGTCCTGAAGATGATGGCCCTTGTGCAGGAGAGCAGCAAGACCGGCGCGATCACGCCGACGATGGAGGAGGAAGAGGAGGACGATGAGGAGCATCATCGTCATGGCGAGCGGCCGCTGCTCTCGGCGTGTGAGCAGGAGCAGCAGCAGCAGCAGGAGGATGCCAACAAGCCATTGCCATTGCCGGCGAAGAAGAGGAGGAGCAGTAGCCTGAGTAGATCATCGAGATCAGGTGAGCGGGGGGGGCAGGAGGAGGCGGTTGGGCCCGGCGGCGGCGCACGGTCGCTGTCCTTCTCCAGGCTCTTCAGGATGTTGGCCACCTCCTCCACCTTGGACATTGACGAGCTAGCAGCTGCTGAAGACGGATGTGCAGCTCTCAACCCTCAGCAGCAGCAGCAGCCCAAGCCGGTGTGCCGGACGCAGTCGCTGCCGATGACGAGCATTTCCAGGAGGCTCCCCACTCATGGCAGCAAGAAGCGGGTGGAGGACTCGAGCTCCCTGTGCCGGTTCCGGGTGTCGCGGCTGTCGTCGGCGCCCGTGCCATTGCCGGAATCGTCGCCACCCTCTTCGCCATCGCCGTCAGAAGAAGCAAATGGAGAAGGAGGACAGGAGGAGGTGGGGGAGGAGGAGGCGGTGTGCCGGATCTGCATGGTGGCGCTGCTGGAGGAGGAGGAAGGGGCAGGAGCAGGCGACAGCGTGCTGAAGCTGGAGTGCCGGTGCAAGGGCGAGCTGGCCCTGGCGCACCGCCGCTGCGCGCTCAAGTGGTTCGGCATCAAGGGCAACGCCAACTGCGACGTCTGCGGCCACGACGTCCTCAACCTCCCCGTCACCCTCCGCCGCGTCGCCGTCCCTCCCCCTCCACCACCACCTCCCCTCACCGCCGGCAATGGCAGCAACACCAGCCAAGAAGAAGAAGCAGAAAGAGCAAGACGAGGATTCAGGGGCGTGTGGCAGCACGGGACGGTGATCCTGGTGACTGTGAGCATGCTGGCATACTTCTGCTTCCTGGAGCAGCTGCTGGTGGGCGACCACGGCAACGCGGCGGCGGCGCTGGCCGTCTCCGTGCCCTTCGCCGTCGTGCTCGGCACCTTCTCGGCGCTCACCACCGCCGGGATGGCCTCCTCCCGGCGCTACGTGTGGGCATACTCGGCGCTGCAGTTCCTGCTCGTCGTCCTCTTCACCCACCTCTTCTACCGCTACGTCAACCTCCAGGCCGTCATCGCCATCATCCTCTCCGCCTTCGCCGGCTTCGGCGTCGCCATCTGCACCAACGCCATGCTGATCCAGGCCGTCCGCTGGAGGGCCGCCGCCGCCGCCCGGCGCCCCCCACCGACGTCAGACCTCCATATCCCTCAGCCATAGATGCCATACATATATACTCTGCTGCACCCTACTTTTTACTGTACATATACAGTTACCTGTTGCCCTGTTGGCCAACCTTCTCCCAGATTTTGTGTATGAATATATGTAGAGAGTATGAAATATACGGAAACAAGAATATGTATGTAGTAAGAAAAGGACTTCCTGCTTTTATTTATCAAATTCTACAGTAGTTAATACTTGTGTTCTCAGCATACACTTCCAACAGCCCAAGTTGATACCTAGCTTAGCTATCCCTTCTGCATCCCCTGGTTTCGGCGTCGGCTCCTCGTGCTTGTTGTCAATGGCGTAAGTAATCCCCTACAACTCGTCCTTCGGGTTCGAGCCGGAGCTCTTCTCGCCCTCGGTCGTCGAGCCTGAGCCGTCGGTCCGTGCCGCTGACGAGTCCGGGCGCTTCAGCTTGAAAGGGATGGCGGCATGCTTCTTGAGGAACTTGTACATCTCCACCACCGTCCGGTCCCCCTCGAAAGTTATCTGCAAGAGTTTATTTAGCCAAATGAAAGCAAAGAAATTGAATTAGTGGATGCCAGTTTCAGCACCTGTCAGCTTAGCTAGTTCTCCTTACATATCTACAATGGCATATATGCAAATTTGCAGGCATATAACACATGGAATCCTTTCAGCAAGGAGCCGAGGACAAATCAGCGGCTCTGAATCGCGCGTTAAACTTATACATGCATGCTTTAGGTGAGTTTAAGGAGTCTAGATACAGTTCTAACGAAACGTAGATGATATCGCTTCCAAAGGCGTGTCAAGGAGATAGCTGAGGATAATGTTATTGCTGCCAACTGAAAGACAGCACATACTAGCAGATGTGTCGCTAAATAAAAATGCAAAGCGTCAATTAAGTAACTTACAGGCTCAAAGCTTTTCTTCCCAGCTGGATAGAAGAGTATCGTGGGGAACCCATCAGGCTGCAATGTAACAGGAAGCAAGTGTCAGTTCCATCGGTATTCTGGAATGTCTACATAGCAGCGAACGGAAGAGATCGAGTATCTGTATTTTCCACGTATAAATTTAAGAAAAGTTAATCCAAAGGAAAACAGGGCTAAATGAAAGGCAACTTTAAAGTTTCTGTATCAGGGAATCAGATCCTTTGTGTAACAGTCATATTCGTAATACTGTTGCACTATTTCAAGATGTTATGGCACTATCCTTCAACAACCCGGCGACAGTGTTTGTCTCTGAGGCTCAACTCGACTTGTTCCACAAGACTCAAGCTCTATCTCTATCATCCTAACCAAATCTGGCTTGCCAGATATGACCTATTTCCCGAATTAACTTAATCTCTAACTCCTAACAGCGTGTGATTGAAATCTGGCAATAGCCTATTAATACTTTGCTACGCACGGGCGGGGTTACCTCTTTAACCCATTAGACAAAATGTACCATGATACTGTAGCATATGGATAAATAGGTGACGAAAAAATATATTTAGCACATATATAGATGGCAGAAGACAGATAATGGACCTATACTTTCTGTGCACCATAAACAAGTGCAACTGCACATTTAAGTGAAGAAAGTGTTGAAATAACTTCTACACGTTTTATAACTATAAAATGGATGTAGAGGTTCTATGACTGTTGATGGCCCGGCACTCAGACTAGTCTAGCAAGTAATATTCAATTTGAAGAAACTATCAAAGGCAACAGACAGCGACACAGACCTTGGCACGAGGATGCTCATTGTTTGTGCCGTCCATTTTGGCTATTACAAGGGAGTCGATGCCACGGAGATACTTGGCCAGCTTGTTGTAGATAGGTTCCAGTGACTGACAATGGCCACACCATGGTGCATATACCTGCGTCCAAAATGATGCGGCGTTAAGGACAACACACAATTTTTATCTCCTCAAATACCTACCTGGCAAGAACTGAACTTACCTCCAAAAGGACATCCTTTGACTCATCCAGAACTATTTGATCTAGACTCTTGCCAACAACAACTTTGACGTCCTCATCATTCTGCATGGGAACACAAAGAATGTCTTATTGCTGTGTAAATAATGACAGAGAAAAGAGATATCAGATAATTCTTCTCCACTCACAGATTCAGGTACTGGGTCAGACTTGTAGGATGGTGTGAGCTTGTCCTCCAGGAAATCTTGAGCAAATTCCTGGGTATTAACAAGAAGTAGAAAGATTTTTTGTAAAGAACATTGTACTTTCTTGAACAATGATACTTGATACCATCACACCCAACAATATTAGCAGAGCCTCAACATCAGCAATGACGAAACGGCAGTGACTATATTGGTTACATAGAGCATCTTCTACGGCAGTGACTATATTGGTGACGAAACGACAGTGACTATATTGGCGAAAGATGAGAAAATGTACATACACATGCCAGTTTCTGAAGCAACATATAGCACGGTATAAGCAGAAATATACAGTGGTATAAAAAAGAACAGCATAAATCGAATAACAAAAAGCAAAAACACGTTCGTCAGCTTATATATATTGCTAATATACTATATTCTCTTGCAACTGTTGACCACATTCTTATGATTTTACTTCCAATCTGGTACTGAATTTGCAAAAAATATTTTAAGCAATTACCTTAATGGTGTCCAGTGATATTTCACCACTGAAGAAGAACTTCTTAGCGTCTTCATTCCCAGTGTAAGCAAGAACCTGCAAAGTAATCAAATCAGAATGTACAAAACAGAAAGAGCAGACACATTAAAATCAAAGTCAAGTTGCTGCATGCTGTTTCTGTGCAATAAATCATCAATACATAGACAAACATGACAAAAAATAAGAGGTGTTACCGTGGTCTCTTGTCCAGTAATTCCAAAGTAATTGGCAACAGGTTCGCCAACTTCCTCATTGTCACGCTCCACAAAGACAAATAAAAGCTGCGTTTCAGACACAGGCCACATCAGTGCTTAGTGAGACTCCACCTCAGCAAACACACAAGTTAGAAAGGAAATAAGTGATGGCTTGGATTTTGAGTATAAAACGTTGAACACGACACAGGAAAAAGTTCATGGAACACTGGTCCGATCAGCAGAAAAAATACCTTTCCCTTGAATGATTTTGCCGTTTCCTTAATGATAGGCAGAAATTTTGAGGACTCCTTCGCAACAGCAAAGAGCAAAATCTGATTTTGAAATTAGAAGACAGCAGATCAGCAAAGGAGTGATACATGGGCCGAGAACATGATGAAAATAAAACCCCAAGGCAGACAGCATGACATACTTGCTTCTTGATCGGATTATCGAAAATTGCAGGGGCAGTCTCCTGTGTGAGTGTGGTGATCAATGGGATTTTGTTCGCCGACACAAACTCGGCTATCGCAGACGCTCTGAACTCGCCATCTGCAAGACACACAGCACATTATTATCCAATTTAACGGTCAAACCAAATTGTGTGTACAAATGGAAAGGAAAGGCTGGCGCTGAAAGCTAAAGCAACTTGGAGGTGAAGATACCAAAAACGGTCAACTTCTCCTCCTCTTTCTTCAGCAGGACTACTGATGGGCGCTTTGCCTCCGGGTCAATGTGGAAAAGCTTGGCCACATCAGGGCTGGTGGTCTGGTAGAAGCTGATTGTATCTTCCAGCCTCGAGGCAGCAGCAAGCTCGTCGCTGTGTGCACCCTATAGCATTTGATGACAGAGTAATTATGTTTTGTTGACAAGATGGCAGAGTAATTAATGATTTGTGACCATGTTGTATGTAGGGTCCAATAAGGTAAACATAGGAGCACATCTCAGATTTGTAGTCGGCACATGGAAACAGAACATGCAGGTTGACATTTCATCAGGTGAGCAAGCAAAGGTATCATGGAAAACTAGGTGCATTGCATTTTGGGTAACATGGCTACACGGTCGGTTTGGTAGGAATTCAAGCATTGTATTTTGGGTCAATCTGGGTAACATGGGTTGCAATTGAACCAATTTTGTGTCAATGTGGGTAACATGGGTTGCAATCGAACCAATTTTGGGTTTGGTTGACTTTGCTGCCACCGGAGAAGGCGCATTGCGTACCGAGAGGTGGTCGAGGTAGGCGAGCACGGCCACGTCGTCGCCGGTGACGATCTTCTCGGCCTCGTCGACGGTGGTGAGGTTCTGCACCGCTGGCCCCAGCTTCTTGCCGATCCAAGCCACGATGGCGTCCCTGCAGCAAAGCAAAAAAAAATTCTCGACGGGTGACACGACAGCAGCAACTGCGGAGCTGGAATTGGGGATCTGCAAAAATTCCTACTTGGTCCGCTCGCCGGCGTAGTCCCTGGGCACGCCGTCGATGAAGAAGAGGAGGGTGGGGTAGCCCTGCACGTCGTGCGCCTGCGCCAGGTCGTGGTCCTCGGTGGCGTCCACCTTGGCCAGCGCGACGTCGACCCCCTGCTCGGCGAGGGCGGAGGCGGCGGCGGCGTAGTGGGGCGCGAGCGCGCGGCAGTGGCCGCACCAGGGCGCGTAGAACTCGACCATGACGTGGCGGCGCGCCGCGAGGATGGAGGTGAAGTTCGCGGCGGTGAGGAGGAGCACGTGGGTCTCGTCGACCTCGGGGTCCGGGGACTCCTCGGGCCCGTCGTCGTCGCCGAAGAGGTCCTCGTCGTCGTAGTCGGCGTCGAGGCCGGGGAAGTCCGGGGCGCCGTCCTCGGGGTCGTCGGTGGCGGTGGTGGCAGGGGTGGGGTCGTCGAGGCCGGCGTTCTTGATGAGGTACTCGAGGTCGATGTCCGGGTTGGAGGTGGGGATTGAGGCCGCAAGGGGGAGGAGGAGGAAGGGGGTGGCGAGGAGGAGGAGCAGCAGGAGAGATCGGGGCGTCGGCATCGGCATCGCCGCCATGGCCGGCCGGCCGGCGAGGAGCATGGGAGAGCGTGTGGGGAAGTGGGAGTGGGAATGGAAATGGATCCGCCGGCTGGACTTGCCAAGACTCGATTTTTGAGGAGAGAGTCCAACACACACATGAGGACCGCGTGAGCCCCAACAACTCCTTCTGCTGGGCCAGGCCCAAGCAATGCCAACATGATTAAAGATGGGCGGCGGCGATGCCCAAGGGGTGTCGTATCCCTCTCGGGGGCGTCGCTGCGGTCCATCTCTCTACGCATGATATTTATAATTGTAAAACAAAGAACAGTATAATTAATATTTAGCGGCTTTATTATGTGGTAACTATTTTAGCAAAATTATAGAACATTATACTCATCAAGATTGGATTATGGTAAAAATAGCAATTTTAAATAAGTAAAAAAGTTTAGCGTAGAAATATTCGAATAGATTCATTTGGGCTAGCTATGCCACCGCCATGGTCCATGCCGACACGTCATCGCGCTGATGCTGACGTTGCTGGCTTCCGCCTTAAGCGCCCGTTGGAACCTTTTTTTGTAAAAGGCGCACACCCCCCTCCTTCGTGATTCATATAGAATGGGCCGGCCCACCACTTAGGCACGAGCGGAAAGCTCCCAGTTTGGGAAGCTTCAGGCTGTTTTTTTCTTTCTTGTTTTGGTTTTGTGGACGTTTTTTTGGTTTTATCAATGGTTTTATTCGGGATTTTCTTTTAGTTCTATCTTTTTTTATTTTTTACTATTATTTTTCCTTTTACATTTCTTTTTAAAATACATGAACTTTTTAAAACTTTCTTCTAAATTGTGAACTTTTTTCTCAAATCAGCAAATTGGTTTTAAACAGTTTTACTTAAATTCTTGAACTTTTTTCCCTCAAATACGTGAACTTTTTTCAAGTCCACGTTTTATATAATCCGTGATTATTTTTTCAAATTTGATGTTTTTTAATTCGCATTTTTTTCTTCAAATTTTGTAATTTGTTTTGAAAATGATGAACCTTTTATATTTTTGTGAAATTTTTATTGCATGATATTTTTTTATATCAGGAAGCGCGACATGTAATACATCGCGGGTACTTTGTGCTGCACGTACCACGTACGGTCGACATGTGTTGGTGTGCGTGCGCAGCCGCCGAGGAGGAATTCATCAGTGCCTACAGGCGTGGTGCAGCCTGCCCGGTTTGGCGCTGTACAAAAAAACCAACCGAAAATAAACCGTCGATGTGGCATGCACGGTCAGCACAAAAATTAGGGAGGAAAATAAGATGAGATAAAAAGGGGCACAAATTTGTTTAAATGTGGTATAAATTTAGAAAAATCGCTAAATGAGATTGTATCTATCACAAGTGTGAAACTGGGAGGTAATAACTGAAATTAACTCTTTCTGTTGTTACTAGGAAATATGCCCGTGCGTTGCAACGGGAGAAAAAAAATATCTTTACGTCTAAAAAACACAACATACAAAATTAAATAACGAAAAAACCATGTACTAATATGTCCTAAAATATTTTAAAAATTGGACTATGAAAATTTAGCACAACAAAATTCAATTATCCATTTTGTTATTGGGAACAAAAGTTGATTATTTTGTCACATAGCTTCGATATCCCAACACTGTTTTCTATATATATAGTCCGAATTAACCCTATCTATCATCTAAGGCATGTTAAAAATCTTGTACTCCCATGTATGCATCTAAATAATATATTTTATTGTATGTTTGTGCTTTTTGAGGGAATTCTGGCATGTTTGTTCCAAAAAAACGTGTGGAGATGTTGTGCTGCCTTTTAATTTTATTTTTTCTTATGGGGTGCAACATCTTCTCCCCGTTTAAAGTGACTTAATTGTTGGGCTATCTAACAAATTTCAACATAATAACATCTATATCTATATCTATACCAATATAAAAAGACCCAGTGGGGCAGATCCAAACAGATCTCGGCCATCCATTAGCATTAATCTGACAGTCCTTATTGTCCTAATGGTGAGCAACTAAACACATTTAGCGCTAAACATGTTTAATGCTAATTAATCCTTTCTCTCACTGATTCCCTTCCTTACGTACTCCCTCCGTCCGGTGAAGAGTGTTCATCTAGCTTCAAAATTTGTCCACAAAAGAGTGTACTTCTATCTTCTCAATGCGCATGTGCAATGCATGTTTAATCTTAATTTTCTTTACAAAAGTAGTATCAAAAGAAATTGTTTGTGTAAACACCATCAGCGACAGGTCCATCTCTTTCTACAAATGGGTTGAAATTTGTACTAATCCAACGGAGAATCACCCCCTGATTCCCTTCCTTACGTACATCGTGGGGAGATTCGTTGTGGCAGTTTCCTTTCTAGTGAAAGGTGTACTCCCTCCGTCCGGTGAAGAGTGTACATCTAGAAATTTTAGGACAAATTATGGAGTTGAGTAAAAATTGCATTGGAAAGGTGCAATCCACCATCTCTCCCCTCTTTAATTATCCAACCCCCAATGAGCTAAGTGCATGTAGAAATTAAGAACACCATGTGTAGATTGCTATTGGTCTTGATTACCGTGTGATGAGAGAGAAGTATTTTTCCCCACTTTAAAGTGCATTGAGAAGATAGAAGTACACTCTTTTGTGGACAAATTTTGAAGCTAGATGTACACTCTTCACCGGAGGGAGGGAGTACGTAAGGAAGGGAACCAGTGAGAGAAAGGATTAATTAGCATTAAACGTGTTTAGCGCTAAATGTGTTTAGTTGCTCACCATTAGGACAATAAGGACTGTCGGATTAATGCTAATGGATGGCCGAGATCTGTTGGATCTGCCCCACTGGGTCTTTTTATATTGGTATAGATGAGTATATTTTTCCAAGGGGGCATATGCCCCCCCCCCCCAACATAAGGAGCAAATCATTCACATTATTGTCTTGTTATCAATAGAAGACGATGAAAACTGAGTAAGCACCAAAGTAAAGGAGATAATTCCTTATTTGGCCCTTTGTTAAATTTTGCTTCCTTTTTTGGCCCAAAAAACCTTTTTCTTCCTTTTTTGACACACAAAGTTCATTTTGTTCCCTATGTGACACTTCCATCCATTTTCCATCCAAGGGTGTTAAATGGCATGTAGAAAGACAATTTTGCCCCTGATGATAGTATGAACAGAAAAGAGGAAAAGAAGGGGTGTGAACAACCAAAAAAATATATGAGGCGGCTACATTCCTGCCTCTTTTCCTCCTCACCACGGCTTGGGCGCTAAGCCGAGTGTACCTGCTGAAATGGAAACACCTTCTCATCAAAGTAAACGTGCCGGGAGGTGAATACACGATGTGAGATGGGATCGTAGCAGCGGTATCCTTTGGTGTTAGGTGGGTAGCCAAGGAAGATGCAAGCGACGGAGCGAGGTGCAAGCTTATGAGGCGCAGTGGCGGCGATGCTAGGATAGCAGAGACAGCCAAAGATGCGAAGGCCATCATAAGATGGGGGCGCACCAAAGAGGAGATGGTGAGGGGCATAGTTCCAGCGTGGGCGACACGGGCGGATGTTGATGAGGAGGGTGGCGGTGGCGAGAGCGTCCGGCCAAAACCAGGGAGGCACGTTAGAGTGAAAGAGCAACGTGCGGACGCAGTCATTAAGAGTGCGAAGGATACGCTCGGCACGGCCATTTTGTTGGGACGTGTAGGGACAAGTGAGGCGGAAGATAGTGCCGTGAGAGGCTAGAAGATTACGAACAGTGATGTTGTCAAACTCTTTTCCGTTGTCAGTTTGTAATGCAAGGATAGAACGACCGAACTGTGTGGTGACATAGGAATAAAAGGCGGTGAGTGTGGCAAGGGCGTCAGACTTGAGACGAAGAGGAAATGTCCACATATAATGAGAGAAATCATCTAAGATGACCAAATAGTATGGGTAGCCCGTGTTGCTTGCAACCGGGGATGTCCAAACATCACTATGCAATAACTGAAACGAAAAAGTGGAAATAGTGGTAGAGGCGCTAATGGGAAGACGAACGTGCTTGCCAAGATGACAAGCCTCACAAGTATGGTCGTCGATCTTATTGCATGAGAATGAAAAACTCTGAAGAATTTGACGCAAAGTGGTGGGGTTCGGGTGTCCCAAACGAGCATGCCAAAGGTCGACACCTGCGGCGAGGGCGACTAGGGTGGTGGAGGCGGTGGCGGAGGAGTGCACCGGATAGAGCTCGTCAGGACTATCGCAACGGTGAAGGACCATCCGAGTACGGGCGTCCTTCACAGAAAAACCGACATCATCAAATTCAACGATAATGGGATTCTCACAAGCAAGATGACGGACAGAGACAAGGTTTGTAACTAAATCAGGAGAAACAAGAACATTAGACATGGTGACAGGCGTAGAGATGTGTGATAGATAGAGAGGAACCGTTACCAACGGTGATGCGAGTAGGAGTATGAACCGGAGTGAAAGAGATTAAGGTACCGGGATGAGATGTCATGTGGGCGGTGGCGCCCGAGTCCATGTACCAAGCGCCGCCGGTGCCGTAGTTGTTCGGTGATGGGGCCGAGTGCAGGGCAGCCAAAGGAGTAGGGTCCCATGGCGGTGAGACCGGCAGAGAGGTGAAGCCGGCGTAGGGCTGAACCGGGGCGGGCGGAGCATGGCCGCCGGCCATCGGCGGGGCGGGCAGAGCAGTGGAGCTGACACCGGCCGGCTGTTGCGGCACGTCGAAGTAGGCCGGATGGCCCGCCGGGAAAGCCTGCGGCGTGGTGTAGCCGCCGAGGGGCTGAACCAGGGCGGGCGGAGCGTGGCCGCCGGCCATTGGCGGGGCCGACTGCATGTGAGTGAAGGGAGCCGGCGTGCCCGCGTACATGTGGCCGAAGGGAGACGACGTGGCAGAAGACATCGCAGCGGCGACGGCGGTGGCTGGGGTAGGAGGCGCGGCGGCGGCTGGAGTGGGCGCGACGGCGGCCTGGGTGGCGACGACCAGAGGAGCGGCGGCGGCGCGAAGGAGTGGCCACGGCGGCGGCCAGAGGAGCGGCGGCTGGATGCGGCGGCGGCGGCCCAGTGCGGCAGCGGTTTTAGGGAGCGGAGGTGGCGCGGCGACGGCGGCTAGAGGGAGAGAGGGCGGAAGTGGGGGTGGGGAAGGGCGGCGACACGGGGCAGCGGTGGCGGCTACGAAGAGCGGCGGCGGCGGCAGGTGTGGCGGCGGAATGGAGCGGCGGCGGCGGCGGCGTGAGGGAGGCGCGGCGGCGGCGGCTAGGGTTAGGGTTGGGAGGAGGAGGTTGCGGAAGCGGGGGAGCAGAGTGCAGCGGCGACCGGCGGCGGGTGGGAAAGCAGCGGCTAGGGTTAGGTCGACCGACCTGCGATAGATACCATGTAGTATAGGCTGTGCAAAACACAATGCATTGATCGGTGCACCAGGCATGTATATATGAGTACAAAGGGGGTCCACAACCTCAACTATACAGATGAACTAGGAGGTGGACCCAAGACACAATATACACGTACACATATATTCAACATTCGGCACTGAACAGACAATCCATGGTCATAAAATCATAATATCCCCCATTTTTACTCATGAAAACCGTGCTTGTATCCCTCGTCATCAACTCGTTACGTTGTAACTGTATTCCGATTGGATAACAATAACACTAATGGTTGACTTTGCCATTGGTATTCAGTTACATGTACACGCACATTGCATTGCCGGTATTTTATGCCAGAAGAGAATTGGACGCGATTTATTTGCACCCAACGGGCGCTTGCCGCCGCTTGGCCGACGACCGCTAGGAGAAACTGGTCAAATGAGGTTGCTTCCACGGTGTTAACCGCCCTATTGATTCTGCCAGAGAGCCGTGCCATTGAGTCAGAGTATTTGTGCGTGATCTAGGGCTCAGTTTCAAAGTACACCAACATATACCACACTTAGGAGCTAGCTAGTACTTCCTGTATGGATCCCTACGTACCGAGGCCAAGCAATTAGCAGCAATTTTATTTGTGGTTTTCAAAGAAACTTCTAACTAAAGATTAATCTATTCCTAACTAAATTTATTTGTTGTATGTTCAGTCTATCAGGGAAATATTTTACAACCTAATCACTTTCTTTACTTTGCATTAGATTCTATAAATCTAGATAAGTATTAATGAGGTTCATTTACAATGCGTCGCGGGTCGTTGCAAAGTTCTATTTTATGACTCGCCCCAGTGTGCAATTCCTTGAACCGCCCCTGCGTGCAGCTCAATGGAGTACCCTACCCTACTCTACCAAATTCATTGCTCTGCTGCTTTGGGTTCCTTGCACTGCATCCATATAAACAAGCATTTCCATTCCGTTCAACTCAATTCATCAATTCCATCGATACATAAATATAAAAAATGCCCCATGGCATACAACAGGATCGGACTTGCTTCCTTCTTGATCGGATTATCAAACATCGGATAGGTGGCTTCCTGTGTGAGGATGGTATGTGATCAATGGGATTTTGTTGGCCGAAACAAACTCGGCAATCGCAGACACTCTGAACTCGCCATCTGCAAGACACACATAACATTATTATAATTATCCAATTTTAAGTCAAACCAACTCAGTACATAGAATTGGAAAGCAAAGGGGCTGGCGCTGAAGCTAAAGCAAGTATACCATATAGGGTCAACTTCTCCTCCTGTTTGTTGAGAAGGACTAGTGATGGGCGCTTTGCTTCCGGGTCGACATGGAAAAGTTTGGCTACATCAGGACTGGTAGTCTGGTAGAAGTTGACAGCCCGGTACAAGCTGTTGATAACTTCCAGCCTTGAGGCAGCAGCAAGCTCATCACTGTGAGCACCCTATATATAGCATTTGTTGATAACATCAATAATCAATCTTGGTTAACATGGTTGTCTGTAGACTTTGCTGGGATTGGAACATACCGAGAGGGAGTCGAGGAAGGCGAGCACAGCCACGCCGTCACGTCCGGTGATGATCTTCCCGGCCTCGTCAATGGTGGTGACGTTCTGCACCTCAGGGCCCAGCCTCTGGGATATCCAAGCGACCATGGCGTCCCTGCAGCAATGGAAAAATCGCAACCATGATATGAATATGATATAGCAGTAGCCGGTGAGGGGAATGAAGAAGTATTTCCCCTGCTATTAGACTTAGGGTTTGGGAAACTGCACAACACCTTTAACGGATGTGGTTATCTCATATACAAGGGGTACACGAAAGTGTACAATACAGATTACAATACATGTACAGAGGCTACGTATTTTATACAGTCTAACACCTGCTACTTACTTAGTCCTGTCGCCGTAGTTGGGGTAGTGCCTGGGCACGCCGTCGACGAAGAAGAGGACGGTCGGGTATCCCTTGACGCCGTGCGTGCGCGTGAGCTGGCGGTCCTGGGTGGCGTCGACCTTGGCGAGCGCAACGTCAAGCCCCTTGTCGGCCAGGTGCGACGCGGCCGCGGCGTACTCCGGGGCGAGCTTGCGGGACCAGTAGCACCAGGGCGCGTAGAAGTCGACCACGACGTGGCGGCGGACGGTGAGGAAGGAGGAGAAGTTGGCGGCGGTGAGGACGACCACGTGGGCCTCGTTGACCTCCTCGGTGTACTTCTGGAGGGAGGCGTGGGATGAGGCGGAGGAGGGGTGGGGGAGAAGGAGGAAGAAGGGGGTGGAGAGGAGGAGGAGGAGGACGAGAGATCGGGGCGATGGCATCAGCATCGTCGCCATGGCCGGCCGGCTAGGAGTGGGGTAGAGTGCGTGTTGGGAAGTGGAATAGATGCAATAGAGAGATCAGTGAAGACTTTAAGGACTTTGAATCGAGTTCTACGGACATCGGCATCACCGCCGGCCGGCCGGCCTCGTCTGCACGAGCGCTCAGTGACGGACGCGTGAGGCCAAATGACTCCTGATGCTAGTGCGTGATTACTGGGCCCAAGCAATGCCAAACGGCTCCAGGAAAAAAAGCGAAGGCTATCTGTTATGGACCGGCCTAACCTACCAGATCTGAGGAGGAGGAAGGAGGAGTAGAAGGGAGCAGGTGAGGACGAGGAGGAGGATAAGCGAGGAGGAAGATCAGCTTCTCTCCGGTTCGATTAATTGTCTCATCGCATGCCTTACAACTGGGCCAAGCCTGGCCTTTAATACTCACCCCACCCACTCAGCTATCCCTCTTGGCTCGCCTTCTCCTTGACTGGGTCGGTCCTTCCTTGGCCTGGGTCACTGACCACGAGTCCCACCGTCTTGGCCTTCATGCTTGCCGAGGTAGCCTGTTCCACCGTTACATTCTCCCCTCCTTGTATGCCGGCTTGTCCCCAAGCCGGCGCTGCTGGAAAACGGCGTCGGAGCTCCGCTGGGTCTTCCCAGGTAGCCATGGATGCTGGCAGACCGTCCCAGAGCACGCGCACTCGCCTTGTGGTGCTCGATGCTCCAGCGTACTGATCTTCGAGTATACTGCAAGGGACATGCAAGGCCTGAAGGGTAGCATTATCAGGGGGAAGCAGACCTGCGATGGGGACGTCCACTCCGACTGCTTGCTTGAGCTGAGACACATGCACCACATTATGTATTTTGCTGTCGACCGGAAGCTGCAGCTTGTAAGCCACTGCCCCAACTCGTCCAATGATCTTGTACGGTCCGTAGTATCTGAAGGCTAGCTTTTGGTATGGTCTCTGCGCCAGGGATGTCTGGATATAGGGTTGCAAGCGTAAGTATACTGAATCCCCGACAGCAAACTGCTTGTCTGTCCTGCGCTTATCTGTATGCTTCTTCATTCTGTCTTGAGCTTGTTTCAGATGCTGCTGGAGTAGCTCGTGCACAATCTCTCTTTCCTTCAACCACGCTGCCAAGTCTGGCACTGTGCATTCCTCCACTTGGATCACGCCGAACTCTCGGGGCAAATGTCTGTAGATGACCTCGAATGGTGTACGCCCCAGCGCGGAGTGGAAACAGGTATTGTACCAATATTCGGCGAGGAAGAGCCACTTGAACCAATTTTTGGGACACGCGTGCACTGCGCACCTGAGATAGGTTTCCACACACTGGTTCACCCGCTCGGTTTGTCCATCCGTCTGAGGGTGATAGGACGAGCTGAGCCGCAGCTGTGTCTGAGAGAGTCTGAAGAGCTCTTGCCAAATGTTGCTTGTGAAGATGCGGTCGTGGTCGGAGATGATGGCCATTGGTAAGCCGTGCAGCTTGTATATGTTGTGCATGAACAGAGTCGCTACTTGTAGAGCTGTGAAGGGATGCTTGAGCGGCAGAAAGTGTGCGTACTTGGAGAATTTGTCGACGACGACCAGTATCACATCGAAGCCACCTGAAGATGGTAATCCCTTGATGAAATCCAGCGAGATCACGGCCCACGGTTTCTTCGGAATCGGCAACGGTTGCAGCAGCCCTGCCGGCGATTTGCGCTCTGCTTTGGCTTGTTGACAAACTGAGCAGGAGCAGACAAAGGACTTGATCATGTCTTTCATCCCTTTTCATGAGAAGAGCCGACGAATTCGATTGTAGGTGGCATGGAATCCAGAGTGCCCCCCCACCGCACTGTCATGGAGCGACTTGATGATGGACTGTTGCGTGGCCTTATCCTCTGCAATCCACACGCGGTCGTGGTCGCGAATAACCCCTTCCTTCAAGGTGAATCCCATTTCGGCGTTCGGGTCCACTGCAAGTTGCTCGAGTTTTTGTCGTGCGGCTGGATCCTGCTGATAGCCGGCCACGATTGCTTCCAGCCACACCGGTCTGCAAACTGAAACCGCACTCAGTTCTGCGGTCTGCTCATGCCGGCGTCGCGACAGTGCGTCAGCAGCTCGGTTCAAAGGCCCTGATTTGTATTGGATGCGGAACTGCAGCCCCACCAGTTTGGTAAATGCTCGCTGTTGAATTGGTGTGTTCAAGCGCTGGTCAGTAAGGTTGAGCAAGCTCTTTTGGTCTGTACGGATCAGAAACTCTGCATGCTGGAGATATGGCAGCCAATGGTCGATCGCTAGTAGCAGCGCTAAACACTCCTTCTCATAAGCCGAGAGGCCAAGGTTCTGCGGACAGAGGGCTTTGCTCAAGTAAGCCACGGGATGTGCGTCTTGCATCAAAACTGCTCCCACTCCCATAGCACTCGCGTCGGTCTCCACCACGAACTGCCTCGAAAAATCCGGCAATGCCAACACCGGGGCTCGGATCAGAGCTTGCTTGAGTGCTTGAAATGCTTCCTCGGTGACGTTTGTCCACACGAACAGAGAATTTTTGCGAAGCAGGTCAGTCAGAGGTCAGCTGATGACGCCAAAATTTCTCACAAACTTGCGGTAGTAACCCGCTAGTCCCAAAAACCCACGCAGCTCCTTCACTGATGATGGCTGTGGCCATGTTGCCACTGCCTGAATCTTGTCTGGCAGTGTTGAGACGCCTGCTTCACTGATCTGATGCCCCAGGTATGAAATGCTGTTCTGCGCAAATGTGCATTTGGAGAGTTTAGCTCGCAGATCGTTTGCTTGCAGTATTGAGAAGACTTGTCGCAGCAAGAGAATGTGAGCAGAGAAGGTAGCCGAATGCATCAGGATGTCGTCCATGAAAACCAGAACCCCTTTGCGTAGCAATGGCCCAAACATTGTGTTCATGCCTCCTTGAAACGTGGCCGGTCCGCCTGTTACTCCATACGGAAGCACCCGAAACTGGAAGTGTCCCTGGTGAGTTTTAAACGCTGTTTTGTCTTCATCTTCTGGTCGCAGCCTGATTTGATGGTATCCCGCACGAAGGTCGAGTTTCGAAAACCACTTGGAACCTGCTAGTTCGTCGAGTAATTCATCGATGACCGGTAAGGGGTATGTGTTTTTGGCTGTGATAGCGTTCAGATGCCTGAAATCCACGCAAAATCGCCATGTCAAATCTTTCTTCTTGACCAATAGCACCGGTGATGAGAAAGGACTAATGCTCGGAGTGATTAATCCCGCTTTGAGCATTTCTTTGACTTGATTCTCGATCTCTGTCTTCTGTTCTGGGGTGTAGCGGTACGGTCATATATTGACTGGTTTGGCCCCCGGCAACAGAGTGATGGAGTGATCCCAATCCCGATGTTTGGGAAGTCCTGTTGGTTCCTGAAAAACCACCTGAAATTCATCAAGTACTGCTTGGACCTCTGCTGGTATCTTCACCTTGTCAGCCTCCGCTGGCACCATCGCACACAAAGTCACAAAATGGAGGATATCACCTTCAACTTCCATCGCTCTGAGCTGTGCAGCTGACACCTCTGGAACCGGTTGCAGACGTGATTGGATCCCTGTCAGTAATACATCCTTGCCATTGTGGTTGAACTGGAGCGTTTTGTGAGTCCAATCCACCCACATAGGTCCACACTGTTCCAACCAATCCATCCCGACAATCATGTCATAGCACCCCAATGGCAACACTCGCAGATCGGACTGAAACACTTGCCCTTGCGTCCTCCACTCGCATTGTGATAGCATTCCTGTGCATGATAAGGTACCCCCATCGGCTATTTTCACGGGTACTGACGCCATCGGCTGTACTGCGACTTGCATCCTTGCCACACTTTGCTCGCTGATGAAGCTGTGCGAGCTGCCAGAGTCAACCAGAATCAACATTTCCATGCCCTCGATTCGTCCCAATAAGCGCACTGTACGCGGTGTCGTTTGTCCTGTTGTGGCGAGCTTGGAAATGGACATCAGCACCTCTTCCTGATCATCGTCATCCTGCTGCTGCTGTATCGGGTACTCTGCTTGGAGCAACTCCAGGAGCTCTTCGACGATGTGGAGCTGTACAGTGGGGGCACATTGGTGACCGGCTCCCCACCGTTCCCCACATTTAAAGCATAGGCCGCGGGCTCGTCGGTAGTTCCGGAGAGCAGTGACTCGGTCGCCGCCGCGCGCCCCTCGATCTTGAGGATGGGCAGCTTCTTGCCCTCTCTGGTCCTCCGCAGCCGCAGGTGGCCCTTGAGCGGGTCGCGCCAGCGGAATGCCCACTGGCAGTAATGGGCGCGGCGGTGCTCGAGCCTCTTGTCGTCTGTACTCCCGCCGTGGCAGCGCCTCCATGAGCTCCTCCTGCATTGATGCCAAAGAAAACGCAGAGTCCAAGTTCTTTGGTTGATGTAACACAACACCCACACGGATTTCATGCTTCAATCCTTCTACGAATTGAGTAGTGAAAAACACCGGATCGAAAGCTGAATTGTGTGCTAAGAGCTGATGCATGAGCTCCTCAAACTGTGTCAT
The DNA here is from genome assembly GCA_011799875.1 of Thinopyrum elongatum. Taxonomy (NCBI): domain Eukaryota; kingdom Viridiplantae; phylum Streptophyta; class Magnoliopsida; order Poales; family Poaceae; genus Thinopyrum; species Thinopyrum elongatum. The sequence continues at coordinate 12,232,739 of CM022302.1, read as the reverse complement.
GTACTCTCCTACTGTCCCTGTCTGTCTAAGTGTGTGAAACTGACGGAGATGTGCCTGATACTGCTCACGCCCAAATTTGCCACACAGGGCCGTGCACAACTCCTCCCAGGACATCGGTGTGCCCGTCGCCTCGCGCATTTGCAGCCAGCGAGCCGCGGTGCCCGTAAAATGAAGAGTAGCAACCCTAACCCACATGCTCGTTTGCACCCCATAAACATCAAAGTACTTCTCGCAACGGGTGCGCCAGAATTGGGGATTCTCTCCATCGAACACTGGAAAATCTAATCTGGGAAGGGACCAACTATGGGAACTTGCGTGAGCTGTGTGCAGATCGGGAACAACTACTGAACTATCTGAATTAACCACCAGAGCACGAGATCCAGCCAAGGACGTACCCTTGACCGGAGGCGGCAACTGAGTGGTGACCACTCCGTATGCCTGCCCTCCGGTGTCGTCGATCTCGCCGTGGCCACCGGGCCCGTGATCGCTCGCGTCGGCCTTGCCATCTGTCGTGGCCGCCGGGCAGACCACCGCGCCTTCCTCCGGGATCGGATCCGGAGGCGTCGCCAGGGCGGGGTGCAGGGCGATCCGCCCAACTTGTGTCCGCAGCTCGTCGAGTTGCTGTTGGAGATGAGTCACCGCCGGTCGCCAGAGCTCGAGGGAGGTCTGGATCGCCTCGAGGCGGGCCTCGTTGGCTACCCGCCCGTCGTTGACCACCTTGGCCAGGGCAGCAATCTGCTCCTCCATCAGCTCCGCCCGCCTGACTTGCTTGGTGAGGTAGCGGGGTTTCGGATACGCGGTCTCCAGCACTCTCTGACCTCTGATACCAGATGTTATGGACCGGCCTAACCTACCAGATCTGAGGAGGAGGAAGGAGGAGTAGAAGGGAGCAGGTGAGGACGAGGAGGAGGATAAGCGAGGAGGAAGATCAGCTTCTCTCCGGTTCGATTAATTGTCTCATCGCATGCCTTACAACTGGGTCAAGCCTGGCCTTTAATACTCACCCCACCCACTCAGCTATCCCTCTTGGCTCGCCTTCTCCTTGACTGGGTCGGTCCTTCCTTGGCCTGGGTCACTGACCACGAGTCCCACCGTCTTGGCCTTCATGCTTGCCGAGGTAGCCTGTTCCACCGTTACACTATCCTCCAAAATCCAAACAGAAAAACCAAAAAATCCACTACGCAAGTCCCAATTTTTGTTTCTTGCTTGCTGGAATATTGAGCACTTTGGCAAACTCATATATGTGGTACATCTTGCCATTTTCTGAAACGCGGTTCCTTAGGAACCATGTTAGCGATAAGCTAGGATGCCAGTGTGCGGCCATGGTCCTTTCTCTCTCGGCCTTATCGACATGATTCGAATTATAGAGTAGCAGAAGGAATGAAGGAAGATTACAAGAGCCTTAGGGGCACGAGCACGAAGACTTCCTGGGCGTCATCGAGGTCAGGCCGACTCCGGTAGGTGAGCGATGACAGCGGATCATCATGGTCGCGGTAGTGATTGTTCGATGATCTAGGGACTTCGATGTGATTTTTATTATGTTCGGGATGCTCTACACTTCTGGTGAACCTTTATAAATAGATCTGAATCCTTTTTGCAAAAAGCAACACTGCTACGAGAATAGAGGATGAGGGGGCGCTTCTAGAAGTTGGTAAAATTTTCTACAAACTTGCTTAAAGTTCGTATAGTTTGACAATGAAAAAAAATTAAATATATCTTTTGGAATGGATGGAGTACTTGTAGCAAGACTTGCACGGGGAGAACTAGACCAAATACTGCCTTATCTATAGATAAAGTAGTTCTTTTTTGGGCGAGATAAGCCCAAAGTAGTTTGTGCAAATTAGTTAATCAACATTTTACCACCCCATTTGTAACTTGTGGCAAATGTATGCCCAAATTAGAATCCTAGCCACTTTATACCTCAAACTTTAATTTTGTGAAATGTTTCCCCTCGTGATACAAATTTGTGCCATGCTTTATTCACTCTTAAGTTTAAATTTACACCAAGATTTACCCTGTAAATAAGTTTCCGCCTATTTTATTGGCACAAATTTAAAGCTTGGGATAAATCCTTTCCGCATAATCCCTGTAAAAAATGATAAAACTAAAGGTACAAAGTAGAAAATTTAATATATACCATCACACAATCATAGTACAACCAGCCCACACATACAATTATCCTCCGTACAAGCCAGAAAAGTAAATAAGAACAATCACAAGATTTACATGGGCATCATGCCCTAATCTTGATTGATCTTGACATTATATAGCATGGCATGACTTGATGGTGGTGGGTTAGAACACACCACTTATTTAATCCAACCGGCAATATAAGTAACGACTATATTATATCTGGCGCGGTTGATGTACCCGAACATCTCATGCCAACGGTTCCTCTTGGATGTTTGCTTCGCCATTTCCTTTTTCTGCTTGTGTCCCAAGTGGTGGTTTTGGTTGTGCATTCGGGTCGGGTAGTGGGCCTGGCAGTGGTTGTGGATTTGGGTCTGGTAATGGCTGTGGGTTTGGATCAGGTTGCGGTCCTGGTAATGGCTGAGGGTTTGGGTTTGGCTGTGGGTCCGGCAATGGCTTCGGGTTTGGGTCTGGTAATGGTTGTGCGTTTGGATCAGGCTGTGGTCCTGGTAATGGCTGAGGGTTTGGGTTTGGCTGTCGGTCTGGCAATGTCTTCGGGTTTGGGTCTGGTAATGGTTGTGGGTTTGGATCAGGCTGTGGTCCTGGTAATGCCCGAGGGTTTGGGTTTGGCTGTGGGTTCGGCAATGGTTTCGGGTTTGGGTCTGGTAATGGTTGTGGGTTTGGATCAGGCTGCGGTCCTGGTAATGGTTGAGGGTTTGGGTTTGGCTGTGGGTCCGGCAATGGTGTCGGGTTTCGGTCTGGTAATGGTTGTGGATTTGGATCAATCTGCGGTCCCGGTAATGGCCGAGGGTTTGGGTTTGGCCGTTGGTCTGGTAGTGGCCGCCGCTTTGGGTTTGGCCGTGGGTTCATCAACGGTTGCGGGTTTTGGCCTGGCAATGGCTGTGGATTTGGGCCAGGATGCGGTCCTGGTAATGGCTGAGCGTTTGGATCAGGTTGTGGCTCTGGCATTGGTTGTGGGTTTGGGTCTAGTCGTGGGTTTGGGTCTGGTCGTGTTCCCGGCAGTGGTTGTGGGTTTGGGTCTGGTCGTGGTCCTGGCAGTGGTTGTGGGTCTGGTAATGGTTGAGGGTTTGGATCTGGCTGTTTTCCTGGTAGTGGTTCTGGATTTGGGTTAGCCTGTGGGCCGTACTGTGGGTCTCTAGTGATCAAGGTGTGCCTCCCTGCAGCAAGAGCAAACGCTGGAAGAAGCATAAGCAGCAGCGGTGCTACGAGAAGAGAGGACGAGGAGGGGCGCTTCCTCATCGTCATGGCTAGGCTTGTGTTGCTACTACTTGCAAGTGTGTGCACCTCGATCTTTATATTTATAGGCGAATTCAGCCAATCAAGGCTGGACAAGCATGTACGCTGTTTACTCCAACTCTGATTGGGCTTGTTAGCTTTGCCTTTTGGAGACGCGGGACTGCACGCCTTCGCTTAGTGCTCCAAACTGCAGCCAACCATAGGAAAAAGTCATTTAGGAAAGTTGGAGTAGTTTTCGTCCGGATAGATGTGGCATTTTTCAGTTGATCGTAGGAGATCAATATGTAGATGCATACAGTCGGCCAAGTTGTGAACAACTTGATCATCTTTTAATAATCTTGTTGAACCAATAACAGAGTAGCAGATGGTTGTGAGCATGAAATTATTAAATTGTGCTAAGAAAATACTATTTTATTTTATGTTAAACTAGAAAATCATGTAAAAACATATACATGTTCTCTACGTATTTGAAAAGTTTAATTAAGTAATACGAGGAATTTTAGGCTACAAAAAGATAAAATTGCAGTCCAAATGCAATAAAAATATGCCTATTTTAAACCATGTATTTGTCTTTTCCTTTGTGTTGCCTGCATATGAACATATATTTTGTTGAAATTTTATTTGAACAGACTACACCTTTTTTTCAGAATTGTTTGAGGTATAAGAATAAAGGTCTTGATAAAATAAAATAAAGAAGCCCGTAAGGTGTTGTGTACACAGGACAATCGAAGGATTCTCTAAACAAGAGGTTTGCGAGGATGACATTTTTTTCTATGGAATCTAGTGCAAATGAATCCTATGAATTGCTATTCTATGACTCAAACAACGCATACAGGAAAATTTTCTATGGATTAGATTCCTCCAAAATTCCATTAAAACCCTTTTGAATCAAAGAAGCCTAGCACCAAAGCTAGTAGCTGTCTTATCGGACAGTGATGCACCTTTAACTACGCGGTTTCTAATAATCACGATCGGTGCATGCGGTGCACAGTGCACTCATTTCGGTTTTAGCTGTAACTTTCACATTTCATACACCAATCACAATCAGTGCTTGGTGGTACACATGCAATAAGAAAAAAAACTATATACATATGCATGCTTGCATCTAGTTGGGCAGTAGCATGACTTTACCTAACCTACCGATTGAATCGTATGAATAGATGAAAACAAAGACATCCATGGAGTACCATATTAAAGACGATATGACCTCACAACTAGATTGGGTTGGGTGAGTGGAGTGCTACTTTAATCGTTGTCTGCAGCACGCGTGATGATATTTTGAAGTGGGGAACAAGACTAATAGAACAAGTAATAAGTGAGATTTTTAGAGCTTCACAATGTTGGAGGCCTGGTATGCTGAGAATTTTTGGAGGCCTGGTTCTTCAGGTTGCAGCTCTGCTGCTGAGGATTTTCTCCAGCTTCTCTTTGAAGATTTTTTTGCTTTGCTTTGTTCCTCTGTTGGTCTGTAATGAAGTTCCCGTGTTTTGTGATGGTTGCAAGTTCCCTGGAGTCTTTCTACACCTTAAATTCGGTAGTACGATGTACCGTAAGAAATCTCTATTATTAAAACTGATTTTATAGCTCTTGTGAGAGATTTTGAGGACGGCAGTCTTGATATGTCTCGCCTCAATTATGCCATTATAAACTTGATTCCTAAAGAAACTGATGCTAAGGAGATGAAAAATTTTAGACCCATTAGTTTGGCAAATTGTTCTGTTAAGATTTTTAGCAAAGCTTTGTCCAATAAAGTCCCTCCGTTTCCAGCCGCCTCCCACCGCGCATCGCCGCTCATAGTAAGCCGCCAAGCCGCCCCGAGCTGAGCCCGCGCCGGCCGTCCTCATTGTCGGCGGCGGCGCCATCGGTACGCGAGGTTTTCTGTCGTGCAGATCTATAGTTCAGTGTATTACTTGTGTCGACTCGCATGATGTATTAGCTAGTAGGCTGGATTGTGCTAAGGTTGGTGTGAGTATTTTTGGGCCTGATTCATTCAAGGCAACTATCTGTAGAGAACAGAGCATATATATATATATATATTTTTTTTTTTTTTTGCTTTGCCAACATTAGGAATCATCCTCATACAGTATACCTGAGCTTGTAGAGCCTGGATTTGTAAAGTGCAGGCTGTGGGAGAGAAGTAAAGAAGTAGGAAACTGTTCTTCAAATTGAAAGAAAGAAGAAGGAAGTATGTTCTTAACAAGGAAAATGGGAAATAGGATTGGGCATAGCACACAAAATAGGATACTTTTCAGTACTTAGGATAATAGAAACAACAAGTCTTTACGAAGTAGGAAGATGGATTCTAGCAAAGCCAGGAAAACCCGCTGTCCATGCCTGATCTTGACCATAGACACAGACTACGGGGCAAAAAACCTGGCTCACTATATCCTATTATTACAAATCAAGTACTAGGAATAATAAGCAGTTTTAATACCAAATCTGAAGAAAAGTAGTACTGCAGTTTAACAGACTATCAAACACAGCGACACTATTATTCAGGGCTGGGCAGCCTCATTATCATCCTCTGCTGCCTGATCCACCCCCTGTCCTGAAGTGCCACATTGGTTTGAACCGGCTATGGCAGGTACAGCAGAACTGCTGCTGCCAGAGTTGAGGCAAGCAAAGCACGCCCACTGCCTCCACGTCCGCCGTGGTGCGGGCACTGGAGGAGATGTGCCGGCGGCATCAACGCTGCTTTCTATTAGATGAGGGAAGGGATGGTTGTCATCGCCGTGGTGGGACTGCAAAAGAAAGAAGGAAAATCAAATGAAGAGGGCCGAATCGTGCTAATCTTTCATTAATCACAGGAATCGGAAAAAGAATCTAGCTAGGTTGGAGTAAAGTAAGTAGGTACCTCTTGTTTCGTCTGCTCGGAGTCGGAGTACGATTCTTCTTCATCCTTGTTGTCGTCATCGATTACCTGAGCAGATGTACCAACAGTGATAGTATGAAAAAGGAAGAAGAGAATTGAAAAATAAACCAGCTAGCTAGCTTGGAGTAAAGTAAGTAGGTACCTCTTGTTCGCTCTGTTCCGAGTCCGATTCCTCTTGCTCGTCGTTGTCGTTGATTACCTGAGCAGATGTGCCAACAGTATGATGCAAAGACGAGGGTGGTAGCTGTCACTGGTAGCTGTCAGGGAGTTGAAAAAAAAAACGCCAGATAGACAAAGAAGCACGTAGTAATACGTACCAGATATCCACCAACTGTGCGGAGATTAAGGGTGGGACGGTTGGGATGGGTGTCGATTGCTTGCCTCATCGCTGCTGTCACCTTTTCAATATCACAAGCATAGGCATTACCGGCTGTCTGGATGTGAGCTCTCACTATCTGAAGCGAAGGGAGGTTCCCAAGGCTACCAAAGTTAAAATCAGTGCCGACACGCACTTGCACTGTGATAAAAATGAATTCAAGGCTCTGCATACTGCCCTGCAGAAACCTGAATGGTGCATGCATCCTGCATCTCCTCAGCTTGGGGAACGTACCATTAGGGAATTCCATGCCCCCCGGAATGCACAGCTTGCCAAGGCAAGTAAGCTCGGGCAAACTCCCAAGGTTCAACACATCCTGCTCCCCCAAATCATACACTCTCACGTCTATGTATAGGTGGGAGAGGTTTGGAAGAAGCGAGCAATTAATCCACGCCGGAAGCCTCTTGACACCGCCCTCTATGACCAGATCACGGAGTTGACGAGGAGGATCGTAGCCTTTCCAGTAGTCATAGCCAAATCTCGGCCACAGCAAGTAGCAAAGTAGTTCTAGGACTTGGATTTTCCGCAGATTGCATAAAGACTCCACAAAAAATTTCTTCCAGTGCTCGTCCACTTTTGCAGTTAGATTACAGAAGAGCACCCTCAGCTCTGTCAGCTTGCTGAGCTCTTTCACGAAGGTCGAAGACTCGTCAGCAGTAGTCAAATATAGCTCTTCCAAGGATGTCAAGTTCCCTATCCAATTTGACACTGTTATACCCGCACCAGTGACGTCAGCACGCAGACACTTGAGTTTCCTTAGCAAACCAATACTCTCTGGTAACTCTTCTATATGAGTGTCCCTTAAGTCCAGTGTCTGCAGAAACTTTAGATATCCTATTTCTTCAGGGAGCTCACTAATATGTGTGCTCTCTAGACTCAGGTATCTCAACTGAGGTAACCTCCCAAGATGCTCAAGATGGTAAGGATGGTCTCTCTCGAAACTGCACTTTTCCATGGCTAGAACACGTAACACTTGAAATTTTGAAAGTGACGGCACTGCATTGGGATGACACATGGTGGCATAGCACGACCTCAGTTTCGGCATGCTCATGTTTGCCAGAGGCACAACTCTCTTTTGGATAGCTAACCTACGAGCATTGCATTGTGATGGTGCGTGCTTTTCGTCACTATATAGTAAAGTACCAAAATTTTGTTCCTTGGAAAATAAACAAATCATATCCAGCACCATATCATGAATACGGCAAGCATATATTGTATACTTTCCTGACTCCTCTACCGGCTGGATCATGCTTCTATTTAAAAGTTCATTAAAGTATCTTTCTCCGATCTCAAATAAACTTACCCCCGGTTCCTCACTAACGAAACCTTCAGCTACCCACTGCCATATCAATGTGTCTTTCATGATCAAATAGTCTTCTGGATATATGCTCAGATGCAACAAACAAGACCTTAGATAACAAGGTAGATCATAATAACTAAATGATAATATCTTCCTTGTGTTCTCTACATCTGTGTTATTATCTCCAGATCCAAAACCAATAGAGCTGAATACTTTAGACCAATCCTCCATAGGTTTACCAGCCAATAAACTAGCTATTGTAATTATAGCTAATGGCACACCTCCACACTTCTGTAAAAAGTTTTTTGATACTTCAGCTGGTTGGTCAAAAGGGCATTTATCTTTACCACCAAACAATCTTGTATAGAACAATTCTTCAGACAAATGTTGAGAAAGTGGTTTTAGCTTGTAGATATCACCGGTGTTTGTGGCGATTTTGAGAATACGAGTAGTTGTGATTACACGGCTCCCATGATTGTTATCAATGAAAGCACATTTTATAATGTTCCATGCTTCTAAATCCCATATGTCATCAATGACAATGAAGTACCTATCCACACGACAACACAAGAGCCATGCATTAGCTAGCAAAACCATCTAGAAAGTATGTTGAAAAATGCATAACAGCCACCTCAATATGGAATCGTTCATTCTACAACAGGTACAAAAGAAAAGAAAAGGAGGGAGTAAGCCACTGGAAAAATGCATGCATGAACTTGATTGATCTAATACCTTGCATCAAAATTCAAAACTGTAGTTCTTATTAATTCATCCCTCAAATTTAAATATGTTTCTATATATTGAATTTGGTTTTGAATTATTAGCTTGAACTCAGATTTATATTCCAGTTCTAGACTGAACTTCTGAGAATGTTTGGTAGTTGTTCAGGACCAAAATGGTATTAAAGCTGGAAAACATGGTAAAATATACTCCATTTTCTAAAATTACATAAGAACATGAATAGGCTCTCCAAATCCAAATAGAACATGTCAAAACGAAATGAACCACATGTTTTTAACTGGTTGCTTCATTGGATTCAATACCCTTATGACGTTGAGATGCACCACCTAGCTGATAAGAGTCAAAAGGAATAGTATTCCTTTATGCATCTCCTAGTTCCATGTAGATGGCATCCTTCCTATAACATGTAAAATGCGGCACTATGTCACTACATGTAACAATTAGGTTCTACACGTCATGTGTTATCGATGGTATTTTCAATTATTCTTCAGTAATTGGGAATGATTAATCAGCTCAATTTGTTAACTTTCTTGAGATAAAACTTGATTAAGGCAGATGTTGCCTACCTTGCATTCTCAAGTAGTCGTCGGAGTTTGTCGATGAGTTGTCGTTCATCTAATGTGGACACATCACCCATGCGCCCATTATTGTCAACTTCCAAGAGGATATCCTTGAGAACTTTCTTCACTTTAGGATTTCGACCCACTGGAATAAAAGCTTTGTATTCAAATTGTGTTTGAAGCCTATCATACACTGCCTTAGCAAGTGTAGTCTTGCCAAGTCCTCCAGGTCCAACAATAGAGACTATCTTCATCTTGTGTTGCTGCTGGTTGGGAACATCATCATCACCATCACCATCTGCGAGCCTCTTGGTTAGCTCGTTTCGTGCATCTTCAATGCCAATGAGCTCTTTTTGATCCTTGTACAAAGCCAACACACGAGGGTCAACATTGTGTTTTCCAGCTGCATTGGCAACAACATCGTCGACCTTGTATCTATCACGCCGGTCAGCCACATCTTGGGCACGGTTCTTGATGTCCGTGATGGCATTGGCGATCTGATGGCAAGTCTTGCTTTTGGTGAACAAGTTGGCCATCTTCCTCACTAGCCATTTGAGCTTGTGTGAGTCGGCGATGCCAATGGATTCAGATTCCTCGGCGCACACAAGGAAGTTGTCGACGGCATCCTCCATGTCGTACGACAGCTCCCTGAGCTCATCAGCCCAGATGATGACCTGGTTGTCCAGCTGGTCCCTTGGCACCTCCGCCACCTTGATAAGGGCAGCATTCATGCTCTTCATCTCCCTCTGGAGGGACTCAACATCTTTCTTGACGCCCTTCTGCAGCTTGTACTCCCCCACGAGCAGCTCGCTGAGCTTGGGGAGCAGGCTTCCCATGGCACCAGTCACCACCTCCATCCTCGGCAGAATTAGAATTGATCTTGGCTCCTCTCAATGTATGGATGGATCCTTTAGCTAGGAAGAATTTCTGTAGCACCGAATGGGAGTTAGATGACAAGAATCTGTTGTAGGTAAGCCAAAGGAAACTGTTCTCCATCCCCGGCCGATTCCACTGGGATTTTTTTTTGCATCCACTCCAACACCAAGAAACCGCATGCTTACCGAGTAGAAGTAGAAGCAGCACAGCTGAGTAAGGCACCCGCCCTCAAATGCAGGGACAAATCCAACACCAAGTAAGAAGCTCTCTGGTGAAATACTGAAATCCCCCTAGCAGCTAGAAATGAGAGACGGCATGCGCTTCGCGAATGGAAGGACAAGAGCAGAAAACCATTTCAGGGGGAGAAAGATGTGGCTGCGAAGATGGAGCACTTACAGCGTGGTTCAGAAAGTTGAAGGCGATCTACTCCTCGTGATTGAAGCCGACGACTACACAAGCGCCATGGTTTGATGGAGCAAGAGCAATGGTGTTGACCCCCCCCCCCCCACAAACTCGTTCTTTTTTAGGCAGAAAAGCAGGGCAATAATTGACTAGTGGTGTGTTAGTGCTGGTAATGGAGGAGTACTGATGCCAACCACATCTTTTTGAAAGCCGCTTTGGGGTGTGTGAATGTGTGTGGCAAAGCGACTTTGATTGCGTTATTGCTAGGAGACTCCCTGGAAGGGCATCAACTAGTACATCAAAATAGAGCTTTTACAGTATACAAGATCAATATTGGTCGTTTATTTATGTGTTTGGACGGCCCAGATTTAGAAATACTATTGCAGATTTTCAGTAGTATATTTTGCGATTAGGGGCAGTTTTGGTAGCTCACTGTTTAGCTAAAACCAGGCGAAAAACAAGTGAAGGTCATTGCTGGAATTTCACGTGTTCATTTTTTCCATTTGCCATCGCCATCGGCACCCTACAGCCACGACCCACCCTCTCCACAGACACACTCAATGCCTCGAATAAAAAAAATGCGACCCCTCGGGGCTAAGGGCGAGAGGAGGCCCCGTCACCGTGACGGCCCTCCGCGCAGTCTATGCAGACGCTAGGGTTTTGTGCCCCACCGTAGGCCGGAGGAGCCCGCACTGCGGCATTACCTCTTTAATGGAGCAAGAGCAAGAGCAATGGTGTTCACCCCTCAACTCGTTCTTTTGTAGGCAGAAAAGCAAGGAATAATATAGTAGTGGTCTGCTAGTGCTGGTAATGGAGGAGTAGTGATGCCAAACATCATCGTTTTTAAAGCCGCTTTGAGATATGTGAACGCGTGTGGCAAAGCCGCTTTGAATGCGTTATTGCTAGGAAGCTCCCTGGAAGGGCATCAACTAGTACATCAAAATACTATATTAACGCAAGCAAACCAAAGTACTACTACTAGTATGGTTTGAAAGAGAAGGATTCTTGGATCTGGTAGCCAGGGAATTGGCTAAGGATGCAGGAGGTAGAACTTCGGTTGAGCGCTGGCAGAACAAGATACGACACTTGAGGAGTTTTTTGCGTGGGTGGGCTAAGCATCTTAGTGGGATTTATAAGGTTGAAAAGGAAAGGCTCCTTACACTTATTCAGTCCCTAGACTTAAAAGCTGAGTCCACAATCCTTCATACTACGGAGCTTACTGCTAAACTTGAGGCGGAGATGAGATTGAAAGAGCTTCTCCGTGAAGAGGAATTGAAGTGGGCGCTGCGGGCTAAGGTTCGCAAAGTTGTCCAGGGGGACGCGGACACTCAATTCTTTCACATGATCGCTAATGGCAAGCACAGAAAGAAAAGAATCTTTCAGCTTGAACAAGACGAAGGAACGATTTTAGGACAGGAAAACCTAAAATTATACATAACCGAATACTACAAGCAGTTGTTTGGGCCTCCGGAGGATAATTGTGTATCCCTGGATGAGTGTAGGATTGAGGATGTTCCTCAACTAGATGCAGCTAAGAATGATATTTTGACTGCCCCATTTTCGGAGAAAGAGGTGTTTGTAGCCATTTCACAAATGAAAAATAATAAGGCTCCAGGGCCGGATGGATTTCCGGCGGAGTTCTATAAAAAGTGCTGGCATATTATTAAGGGGGATTTGTTACCGATGTTCCATGATTTATTCTCTGGACAGCTTCAGTTATTTCACCTGAATTTTGGAACAATAACCTTGCTTCCTAAGAAAACAGAGGCTGTGAGAATTGAGCAGTTCAGGCCGATCTGTCTTCTTAACGTTAGTTTCAAAATTTTCACCAAGGTCGGGACTAATAGGCTCACACAGATTGCGCATTCTGTGGTGCAGCACTCCCAAACTGCTTTCATGCCGGACAGAAACATTCTAGAAGGGGTTGTGGTCCTTCATGAAACGCTCCATGAAATTCACACGAAAAAACTAGATGGAGTTGTTTTCAAGGTGGATTTTGAGAAAGCGTACGATAAAGTCAAATGGCCTTTCCTTCAACAGGCCTTGCGTATGAAAGGTTTTGATGAAGCCTGGCGACGACAGGTAGAATCTTTCACGCAAAAAGGGAGTGTTGGAATTAAAATGAATGACGACATAGGTCATTATTTCCAGACACATAAGGGCTTGAGACAAGGTGATCCGATGTCTCCTATTTTGTTCAATATTGTAGTTGATATGTTGGCAATTCTAATAGGAAGGGCTAAGGAAGCTGGTCAGGTGGGTGGCTTGGTGCCTCATCTAGTGGATGGAGGTGTGTCCATCCTACAGTACGCCGATGATACTATCATCTTTATGGAGCATGACTTGGCAAAAGCGAGAAATATGAAGCTAGTGTTATGCTTATTTGAACAATTGACTGGGTTAAAGATTAACTTTCATAAAAGCGAATTGTTCTGTTTTGGACGAGCCAATGACGAACAAGAGGCTTATAGGCAATTGTTTGGGTGCGAATTGGGGGCTTTACCTTTTACGTATCTAGGTATACCAATTCACCATCGTAAGCTAACAAACAGAGAATGGAAGTGCATTGAGGATCGATTTGAGAAGAAACTGAGTTGCTGGAAGGGCAAGCTCATGTCATACGGAGGCCGATTAATTCTTATTAATTCGGTTCTCACGAGTATGCCTATGTTTCTTTTGTCTTTTTTTGAGGTTCCAGTTGGAGTTAGGAAAAGGCTGGACTTCTATCGATCCCGTTTCTTCTGGCAAAGTGATGAACTAAAAAGAAAATACAGACTCGCCAAATGGGATATTATTTGTCGACCAAAAGACCAAGGGGGTCTTGACATTGAAAATCTTGAAGTCAAGAACAGATGTCTTCTCAGCAAGTGGCTGTCTAAGTTATCTGTAGAGACAGAGGCCACATGGGCGCAGATTCTCCGTAGTAAGTATCTTCACTCCAAAACTTTGTCCCAAGTGACAGCAAGGCCAACGGATTCGCCTTTCTGGAAAGGGCTGATGAGAGTCAAATCAGCCTTTTTCAATAGGACAAAGCTTATAATCGGAAATGGCATCAACACGCGTTTCTGAGAGGATACTTGGCTAGGAGAGACACCCCTCGCGCTTCAATACCCGACTCTTTATAGCATTGTTCAATGACGCGACGCGTATGTTGCAACAGTATTTCAGTCCATCCCCCTCAATATTCAATTCAGGAGAACGCTAGCCGGTAATCGTTGGGAAGCTTAGCTCCATTTAGTGAGTAGACTAATGGAGGTCCAGCTGTCTCAACAACCCGATCAGTTGCGCTGGAAGCTTACTAGGACTGGGGAGTTTACAGTTAAATCGATGTATCTCGATGTTATCAACTCTAGCTCCTTTTCTAGTTCCAAACATGTTTGGAAAGTCAAAGTTCCTTTGAAAATTAAAGTGTTTATGTGGTTTGTACATAAACAAGTCATCTTAACCAAGGTCAATCTGGCAAAGCGCAACTGGACAGGACCTACTAGGTGTAGTTTTTGTGATCGGGATGAAACTATCAAACACCTTTTTCTTGACTGCCCGCTGGCAAAAGTGCTATGGCAGACGGTGCACAAAGCCTATAATATTACTCCTCCGAATTCTGTCAACACGTTATTTGGAACGTGGCTTAACGGGATAGAGGCCGAAACAGTGAGACACATTCGCGTAGGAGTATGTGCTTTATTGTGGGCAGTCTGGAACTGCAGAAATGACTTGGTTTTTAACAGAACAACAAATTTTCATTTTTTGCAGGTTATCTTCCGAGCCACTGCATTGATCCGTATGTGGTCGCTACTCACTCCGACGGAGGCCAGGGAGCGTTTGGTTACTGGATCTATCCGGTGGGAGATGGTAGCACGGAATATTTTCAACCGGTTTGGATGGCGGTCATGTAATAGGATAGGCAATTAGTTTCCTTATCTTGTTTATGCCGGCCGGTTGTGGCGCTATGGTTACTTTATTTAGGCTCTTTGTGAGCTTTTCTTTACTTTCTTTATGACTTTAAGACCTTTGTTGAACATATTTGCTTTTTAATAAAGTTGGCCGTATGCATCGTTCTGATGCAGAGGCCGGGGAGTCCCCCCTTTTCGAAAAAAAAGAAGAACAATTACATGAACCAGCTCGTGCGACTATTAATAATATTTAGGTTACTTTTACATTAAGTTTTGCAGTGAATGATACCCCCGCTGTTATGGATTCTAAAAACGTCTTATAAAAAGTTGCTGAGGGAGTATTTTAATTTTTTTTTTACAAAAAATATATTTTGGAAACCACCCCTCGTTGCTCAGCTAATGTGCCGTGAAGAGGGAGGTGGATGAGAGTCTTGCCAAACTTACGCGTGAGGAAACCAAATGGTTCAGAAATTCAAATGTTCGGCTGGCCCAGCAGGGAGATAACAATATGAAATTCTTCCATTTGATCGCAAATAGAAGACATTAGAAGAAAAGAATCTTTCAGTTGGAGCAAAGACGATGGTACGATTGTTGGCCAGGATCAACTTCACGCGTACATCACTAATTATAATAAGCACCTTGAATTTTTCTATTATTCGGAATTTGGCATTGACGTCTAGTTTGGCATTGTCTCCACAACGTGTGTGGTTCCCAATTACTGTACACTTGGTCCCACCATCGAATAGATTGGGATAAAAAATCTGGCCACCTCATCACAACGGTGGGTGTTAACAGCAACCGCTAGTCCACTCGGTGTCCTAGTCATGCCCACGTACAGCTGCACGATTACCACCTCCCAGCGCACGTCGCTCCTGTAACCTGCGCTACCGCGCCTCCTGTTGTACCACATGAGTGTAATACAGTGCTCACCACAAGGTGCAGAACATTCGTTCCTCTCCATTACACATGGTATCAGACGCAGGCATCGTCCCACGCCTGTAATCCCCCTGCCGCTGCCTCCTTTCCTCCTATCCGGCTATGGCTGCTCCAACGCCACCTCCACCCTCTCCACCACCCCCTCCCCACTCTGGCCATGGCCTCTCCGGCACCTTCAACGCCTCGACAACCCCCTCCTTCGGGTGCTCCCCGCTCCTGACCCCCTCTGCTCTCGCTGCTGCCAGCCGCGCCGGTGCCCTCGTTGCGCCCGTCGCGGACCCTGTTGTGGCCTTGTCGCCGCCCACTTCTCTTCTGGCCACGATCTACATCAACCAACACGTGCCCATCGTCCTCTCCCTGAACCCCCCAAACTTCTCGCAGTGGATGACTCTGTTTGAGGTCACGTTCCAGAAGAGCGGGGTCGCCGCCCACCTCACCAGCCCGCCGCGCCCCGACGACCCGGCCTGGGTGCAAAACGACGCGTACGCTGTCTCATGGCTCTACACACGCGTGAGCCGCGAGATATTAGGGCTGATTCACCAGCGTGGTGCCACGGCTGCACAGCTATGGGCGTTGATCACCTCGCTGTTCCTTGAGAATCGCGAGCACCGGGCTGTCTACCTCGCCACCGAGTTCCGGCACATTGAGCAGGGCTGGGGCTCGGTCATCTCCTTCTCGTGCTTCAAGGAGTGCGCAGACCACCTCGCAGACCTCGGTGAGTCCGTTGTAGAGAATTGTGGTAATGCACGACGTATTGATCTATGTAATATGCGCATATATATGATGTACAATGCGGACCTCTACCTCAATCTATACAAGGAAATAGGAGGTGGGCTTGGTGTACAAGAAACAATCTATACATGCCCCAATATTGTTGGGAAAACAGTAGAAAACAAAAAAAATTCCGCACCTACGCACAACCAGGATCAATATGAAGATGCATTACGGGTTGAGATCACGATCTACCGTCACCGAGTTGCAGCGGAAGAAGAACGTAACGGTGTAGATCATACTTTGGAGTCCCTCATACCGTAGACGAACGATCCCGCAAACCGCCCACGTACGATCCCTCGAACAGAAGACCGAAAGCACGGCCTCTACACTGATTGCAAGCGTACCGTCTTCACGATCCGGCAGCACTTCGCCTTCCAGAGCTAATTGTCGCCGTAGAATTAGAGGAAGAAGAAGAGAACTGCATAGGGCTTCTCTATTATAAAGATTTAGAGAGAACTAGAACTAGATCTAGTCTAGATCAAACTAGACAAGAACTAGATCAAGAGAGAACTAGAGGAGGATCCAAAACTTATGTTCTCTATTTACATGTTGAGCCCTGGGGTTGTAACTTGGGGAGAAGGCCTCCCCAAAGTCGGTTTGGAACCCAGGGAAGAGTCCTTCTCGGATTCTAGGATGAAACGCCAAGGTTCCCGGCATTTCCGGAAATGCCACGGACCTCGGCGTCTGGCCCAGTACTAGAGGCCAAATACCCTGGCGTCTGGCCCAGGACCAGATGCCAAGGACCCTAGCGTCTGGCCCCTGCCTTCCGAAAAACTCCTTTTGCACTGACCTCAAGCCACGTGGGCCTTACCCCTTGTCCTAGCCAAGGTGTCCTCGCACCAGAACATTTCTAGAAACATCCGGAACTCTCTCGAAACTATTTCTTATATTCCGGAACCTTTCCAAGAATATCTCCTCATAACTCTCACTCCACTGACACTCAGCAGATCGCGATTACCTTAAGCTTGTGACCCTGTAGGTTTAGTAACTCATAGACATGAATGAAACCCCTTCATTCAATGATCGACAGCGGAACTATGGACATCCATATCGGTCCCCATGAGCACACGAATGATATTCGAGTGAACCTTTGGTTATCATGTGATATTCCATTTGCTTCGCGATACTTTTACAAAACCTGAGATGCATCTGTATCCTCTTGAGCAGTGGCGGATGTACAGGGTGGCCAGGGTGGGCCGCGGCCCACCCTGGGATTCTGAGACAGCACATATACATATAGATTCTAAATGGGCCAGAAAAATAAAACAGCCCAATAAACAGACCAGGACACCAGGTCCATATCCAAATTGCTCGTCCAGTTCCCCGACGCCCACTGCTCCCTCGCACCTGCTCGACCCCGATAGCCGCCTCGCCTCACCGTTCCTCGCCACCGTTCGCGCCCCTGCCGCCGCCCAGCCGCCGAGGAAAGTCCCGGATCCCGCCTCTTCTCCAGCCCGCCCGCCCGGCCCTCGATCCAGGGCTCCAGGCGCATCTCCCTGCGCGCGCGGCGAGCCCCTGTCCCAGCGCGCGGCTGCGCCTTGGCCCTGCCGGAGTCCGGCTGCCTGCGCCCCTGCCACCGCTCGTCGGGCGGCTGCCTGGCGGCCCTGCCCTCGCCCCCCTCCAAATCCGGCTGCAGTGAGGTACCGAAAACAAATGCCCCAAATTTATGATTTAGGGTTTGCTTTTTTGCACTATGAACACATACATAATTCTGCCTGAATTGGCTTTATTGATAGGAAGCAGTACTGATAGAAAGTAGTATTCATGCAGAATTGTTGAAGAATGAAGAGGGCAGCAGACATTGTTTCTCTTTTCCAAAGAGAAGCTATGAAGATAGGGAAGAAGAAGAAGGCAGAGAATATGTCAGATGTGGCTGAAGAGCAGATCCGCGAAGTTGTGTGTATGCCGGTTGTGATCGAAGAGCAAATTGAAGAACCAACATTGTCTATGTCAAATGTGACCATAGAGCAAACTGATGATGTGTCACTGCCATCACCACCGGTTTATGATTTTAGTCGTCTTAAACATGATCCCGGGGACAGGCTACCACTACAGGAACCAGCTTCTTTGCCGTCTACCATGGCAGACGGCAAAGGCATGAATGGCGGTCGGCAAAGCTCTTTGCCGACTGCTAGCTGTCGGCAAACAGTCCGGCTCAATTCCTGCCGGTAAAGGCCTTCTTTGCCGTCTGCTTCAGAGAAGCAGATGGCTAAGGTTTATGCCGTCAGCCGTTTGCGGCCAGCAGACGGCAAAGAGCGTAGACGGCACTGAGGTGAGGTGGGAGCCGTTAGGGGTTAACGGCGTGCTTTGCCGTCAGCCGGCAGACGGCAAAGAGGCTAAGGTCTTTGCCGTCTGCTGGCGGACGGCAAAGAGCCCAAATAGGAGTCACTGGGAAGCTGCCACGTGGCCTTCTTTGCCGTCTGCTAGCTGTCGGCAAAGAGATTTGAATCTTTGCCGTCTGGTAGCAGTCGGCAAAGCTCTTTGCCGTCTGCTAGCAGTCGGCAAAGAGCCTATATAACCCCTGATTTTAATTGAATTCATTCAATTTGACAGAAATTCATAGATATACACAGATAATACATATATACACAACAAGCATATCCAACAACATATCCAACAATATATTTCCACAAGTCCAACATATATCCATATGACATAAGAAGTTTCCAACAACATATCCATAGTGACATACACATCCAAACAAGTTCCCAAACATGTTTTCATAAACAAAAAGGAAGCACAAGGAGAATATATGAGTCCATCAATGCAAGCTTCCTCATCTCAAGCAAATCTGCAAATTGGGAAAGATGAAAGTTAGAAGAAGAAGAATAGCTAGAAGAAGAAGAAGAAGAGGAAAAGAAGAAGAAGAAGAAAAGAAGAAGAAGAAAAGAAGAAGAAGAGGAAAATAAGAAGAAGATTTTATATTCTCTTTCTTTCTCTCCTCCCCCTCTTCTTTATCTTCTTCTTTTCCAACAAATGTAGTTAAAAAAGCCAATTTAGAGCTAAGCTAGGTAAATAGGTCATTTTGGAGATAAGCTAAGTTCAATGTATCATATTGGAGCTAACCTAGGTAAACTTGGTCATTTTGGAGCTAAGCTAAGTTAAATGGATCATATTGAAGCTAACCTAGGTAAACTTGGTCATTTTTGAGCTAACCTAGGTAAAAATGTCATTTTTTGCTAAGCTAGGTAAAAATGCTAAGTGTGTAGGTCAATTTAGAGCTAACTTAGGTAAATAGGTCATTTTGGAGCTAACGCAGGTAAAATGGATCATATTGTAGCTAACTTAGGTAAACTTGGTCTTTTTGGAGCTAACGTAGGTTAAATGGATCATATTGGAGCTAACATAGGTAAACTTGGTCATTTTGGAGCTAACCTGGCTAATTAGGCCATTTTTGACATAACTAAGCTTATTGTGTCATTTTAGAGGATAACAAGCTAAGTATATGACATTTATGAGGTTAGCAAGGTTATTATGCCATTTACGAATAAAAACAAGTAAGAGGAGGAAAAGAAGAAGAAGAAGAAGAAGAATAAGAAAAGAAGAAGAATAAGAAAAGAAGAAGAAATGTTCTTCTTCTTCTTCTTCTTCTTCTTCTTCTTCTTCTTCTTCTTCTTCTCTTCCTATTCCTTCTTTTCTTCCTATTCCTTGATTTTCTTCATCTTATTATGTCATTTGTGGACTAAATAGGCTAAATTATGTCATAAATGGACTAAATAGGCTAAATAAGAGGAGGAAAAGAAGAAGAAGAAGAAGAAGAAGAAGAAAAGAAGAAGAAATGTTCTTCTTCTTCTTCTTCTTTTCTTATTCTTCTTCTTCTTCTCTTCCTATTCCTTCTTTTCTTCCTATTCCTTGATTTTCTTCATCTTATTATGTCATTTGTGGACTAAATAGGCTAAATTATGTCATAAATGGACTAAATAGGCTAAATAAGAAGAAAAATACCATTATCACGGAGGTGAAGGACCGGTCGGGGCTGCGCCAGTGCCAGACTGAGGTGAAGGGCCGGTCGGGGTTCCACCAAGGCCAGACAGAGAAGCATCGGTTGATGCTTGTCGGGAAGCATTCTACACCAAAGATCATTTCCAATGTCTCGTTAGCATGATGCAACATAAATGTGAATACTAGTAACTAACGACCATTCAAATCAAACTCACCGTGGTCGCTGGAGCAATCTGGGGCATCGGCGGAGGGGTCTGACCGCTTTTCTCGCACATGCTCTACACATTTGGTTCTCACGAGTTAGTCATATTAGTTAGTAATGGAACAAACATTATGTGCATGATTTGGCTAATATGCAGGAGAAACGTACCACCAAGATGTCGTATAGGGCCCGGTTTTGAGCATCGTTCCGGTTCCTCTCCTCCTCCAACAGCCTAGCCGTCCTCTCCTCCAGCTCCCTCTCCCTCTCCTCCGCCTGCCTTCTTGCCGCCTCCAAAAGCATCTGCGTGTTTGCTCTCTCTTTCTCAAGAGCAGCCTGCAACACACCACTCCTCGTTAGCATTGTAATCATCGACGGACGCACACACAATGTAATGGATAGGAAAGGTATCCGAGTCCGTATAACTAACCGCCATGGCGAGCTCCGATGGCCGTGCACGAGGCATTATCTCAGGATCAGAGCTACTCTGGCGCTTCTTGATCTGCGTGAGAGTCTTAGGACAACGTATCAGTCCATCACCAATGGCTATCGAGCCATGGGACCTCCCGCCACCAGATATCATAACCAGCTCTATATCAAAAGGATCCTGGCTCGGGTTAAAGTCCTCCCCTTTCCTTGCCTTCCCCTCGTCTCTGTACCTCACGAGCTTGTTGCGGGAGGAGATGTTGGTGAAGGTCTCTGGATGATCTAGGTCAGACTCCGAGAATGCCTTGGCCTTCTTGTACGGGGCACTATGGGCCATGCCATAGAGGTCGAACAGACTTGGCACGGGCTTCTTGTTGTGGTGCGACTGAGAGAGAGGAACAAAATATTAGTCAAAGGCTCAAGCTAGCATGAAGAATGAAATTGCTATGTAAATAAGGTCATTTTGGAGCTAAGTAAGGTTATTATGTCATTTTATAGGAAAAAAAGCTAAGTTTAGGTCATTTTGGAGGTAACCAAGATTATTATGCCAATTTTGACCAAACTATGCTAATTATGTCATTATTGAGCTATCCAAGGTAGTTATGCCTTTTTTTAGCTAACTAAAGCATATTTAGGCATTTTATAGAGCTATCTTAGGTTATTATGTCATTTTAGAGCTAATTATGTCATAAATTAACAAGCTAAGATTATTTTACGTCATTATTGAGCTATCAAAGGTAGTTATGCAATTTTTTAGCTAACTAAAGCATATTATGTCATTTTAGAGCTAATTATGTCATAAATGAACGAGCTAAACTAAGTTTAGGTCATTATTGAGCTATCCAAGGTAGTTATTCCATTTTTTAACTAAGTAAGCATTATTGAGCTATCCAAGGAAAAATGCTATCATGTAGAATGAAATTGCATGAATCATGAAGCAAACCACATACCCAGTGACCCCCGTACTCAAACAGGTTGGAGCTCCCTTGATGGTGTGGCACACCAACCATTTGGGCACGCTTATCCTTGGCCCTTTGGTGTTCGACTAGCCATTTGGGAGAGCACCACTCATCCACCAATGCCTCCCAACAGTCCATCCTATCCGCACACCATCTCGGGGGCACCTAAGTTAGTCAAGAGAAATTTCAGCGCTACGCCTACGAATCAAATCAAGAGAACTAAGTTCAAGGCCTTAAGAATAGGTAATTACCAGCATGTACTTCTCCTTAGTCAAAAACTTGCCGCGACACTTCTTCTTCGCCCTCCTAATACCCTTCGAGGCGTAGTAGTCTCGAACGGCCTGCACCCGAGCCTCATGTCGTAAGTTCTTAAGTAGGCGCTTGCACTCGACTTCGACAACAGAAGCCGCAGCCTCCTGCTCTCCATCTGAAATCCTGTAGAAGGTCTGCAGTCAAACAAAACAACGCTGATTAGTAAAATCACTACGTAGTGTTGATCTTTAATTCTGTAAAGGAGAAATTACCCAGAACCGACGGAACACAATGTCGGCCACCGTCTCGCACTCAACACCGGCGACCATCTCCCCCGGCGGGGCCGGGGCAGCCTCGTACAGCTCCCAGCTAAGTGCTAGCTGTGGAACCTGACCCTCACCGGGCAACGTGACCCACCCAGGGAAGTGTTGCCGGCAAAGCACACCAAGGACCTGGTTGGGCCTGCGGACACCACGGGGGTGTACCCAGCCCCTGCAGTATGTCAAGGCCAATGCATTAGATATTAATTTGAAGAAACCTGAAGGCAAAAGGTTAAAAAAGAGTAAATTCACTTACTTCAACCCATTAGGCTGTATCAACCACCTCTGGTCGGGGGTCGTCGGCACGGGCGGGAGCTTTGTACCGCCACGCTGGTAGACCTTCTTGCCCTTGTCAACCATCTCGCCCTCGCTGTAGCTATCATCAGAGAAGGTGTCCTCGCTATCATCAGTAGGGCCACTAGCATCCGGAGTCTCGTGCGAAGAAGACTCCGGGACCGGAGTCTTCTGGGACGAAGACTCTGGGACCGGACTCACGTGGGGCGAAGGAGAGGCGCCCCGAGTCTGGTGGCGCGAAGGATCAGCGACCCCAGTCTGGTGGGGCGAAGGATCCGCGACCCAAGTCTGGTGGCGCGAAGGAGAGGCGACCCCAGTCTGGTGGGGCGAAGGATCCGCGACCCGAGTCTGGTGGGCCAAAGAATCGACGACCGGAGGCTCATGGACCGGAGTCCGAGACGGGTCCACGTCAGACGGAGCGGTCCTGTGGTCGGGTGAATCAGCTGGGGGTGGCGGCGAGGAAGGCGTAGCAGCCTTCCTACCTCTCTCGCTGCCACGTCCACCTCTAGCAGCCTTCTTCGTCCTCCCCCGACCTCTACCGGCCGAAGAAGAAGGGCCCGCCGGTGCTGACTGCATACTGTCTAGCAGCGCTCTCCGGAGGGGCTGGGCTGGAATAATGGAAGCACCCCTCCCAGGAGCGCTCGCACGAGGCTCGGAGCGCTCTGGACCCTTGCCCACCATCCTGTCAACACCTGCAATGACAAAAAGTAAACGAAATTAGTATAACATAAATTTTTTGAATAACTGACATGAATACTATGTATATAATTTAAGAGTATCATCATCATGAACATAATAAAAAATTGAATACCTGACATTACTAATATTACTCTGAATCGTCTATATATGCTCCGGGATCATTAAATGCATCATCATCATCACTATCAGTGATGAGCTCATCATCATCATTAATAAATGCATCAACATGTGGAAGGCCTCCTTTACGTAATTGTTCAAGCATTGAAAGGTCATCTGCAGCAGTAACTTCTTCTTGTTCCGGCTCTTCTTGTTCCGGCTCAGGGGTGAAGTCGGATTCACTATCGCTGTCTACTTCAATGTTCAGGGGTACAGTTGAGCGGTTCTTGAAACGTTTTTTGGAAAGACGTGTTTCTTGGAAGAATTCTCCTTCGTCATATGTGTCTTGGTCATAATCCTCTTCATTGGGGGGAGGTGGTCTAACACGTGGCGGCACTTCATAAATGACATCCCAACCACTGAGATTTGAATCACTTTGACAGGCCCACGGTAGATAGTAAACTTGGGTTGCCTGTTGAGCCGTAATATAGACATCGGGAACATCCAAATGGGTGCTTTGTTTAATTTCGACTAGCCCTATATGTTCATGAGTCCTTCTAGTATCCTTCGGCTGGAACCAATAACATCTGAAGACTACGACGTTTGGTGGGTTTTCACCATAGAATTGAAGTTCATAAATTGCTTCAACTCTTCCATAATACTCGATACCTCCTTCGCCGATAGCAGAGACACAACAATTTGTAGACTTTCGGTCGGCCATAGATAGCTCTTTGCCATAGGTACGAAAGCGATACCCGTTGATGTCGTATTTGTCAAATGAACGGACCTTATAGTCAAAACCATTAGCTACTTGTCTCAATTCGGCATCCATAATCTCTGAATTAGCCTACAAGTTTAATACGAAAGGATTGTTGCATTAGTCGCAAATTAGCCAAAGAAATGAAATGGTCTAATGGAAATTACCGTTTGTTTGAACCAAGAGATGAAACCGGGATAGGCGCCTCCTTGCTTTGCGAGAAGCTCATACTCTTCGACGGAATCCTTTTGTATCACCGCTCCATACGAGAATATGGCGACGTATCGACTGCATCAAATATCCCGGAATAAGAGAAGTTCAAAGGA
Organism: Thinopyrum elongatum; assembly: GCA_011799875.1. Taxonomy (NCBI): domain Eukaryota; kingdom Viridiplantae; phylum Streptophyta; class Magnoliopsida; order Poales; family Poaceae; genus Thinopyrum; species Thinopyrum elongatum. Next base: position 12,208,355 of record CM022302.1, on the reverse strand, counting down.
ATTAGAAATTGCGAAACAATGTACGGAGATCTTACTCGATGTACGGCCGCACTTCTGTTAGGTTGTTGAAGAGATACAGCGAAATGGTCCGCCATTCTTCAACACCCAACGGTACTGGTTTTGAACCACTGGCTAGTGCGAGATCCCCTTTGAATAGGCTGAGGTTGGATCGACCCTTTTTAGGGTCGTCAGCATTGTACCGAGGCTTCGGATTATGCAAATGACGATTTTTGGCTTCGTAGTGTGCTGTCACGAAGTTTGCCGCCTCCTCAGTGATGAATGCCTCGGCCATCGATGCTTCAATTCTACGTTTGTTTTTACATTTTGCTCGAAGCGTCTTCTGCATTCTCTCAGTTGAGTAGCACCAACGATTTTGCACGGGCCCTCCCAATCTTGCCTCGGTCGGGAGATGCAAAATCAAGTGCTGCATTGGATTAAACATGCTTGGCGGAAAGATTTTCTCTAACTTGCAGATCAACTCCGGCACCAACTGTTCCATTTCTTCGAGGAGGCCAGGCGATAGTTCTTTCGCACAAAGAACACGGAAGAAATAGCTCAGCTCTGCCAGTACTAGCCATTCATCCTCAGGGATGAAGCCACGCAACATCACCGGCATTATCCGCTCAATCCATATGTGCCAATCATGACTTTTTAGACCAAATATTTTCAATTTTTCAAGACTCGCTCCCCTCTTTAGATTTGCTGCATACCCATCGGGGAACATCAACTGCATTTTCACCCACAGAATAATTTCCCTCATAGCTGGCCTTCCAAGATTGAACCATGCCTTTGGCTTCGTGAAGTTCCGCTTTCCTTTCGGATCTTGCATGTTTTGTAACGGTCTATCACATAGCTCCTCTTGATCGACTCTAGCCTTAGGATTATCCTTTGACTTCCCCTCTATGCCGAACAATGTGCCAAAAATGGCTTCGGCGATGTTCTTTTCGGTGTGCATCACGTCGATGTTGTGTGGGCAAAGGAGGTCTTTGAAGTAAGGCAGATCCCATAAGCATGTCTTGTGAGTCCAGGCGTGTTCCTTATTATACCCCTTGAAATACCCTGGATGCGCTGGATCTGGCTCGAGAGCGTTTAACTGATCTAGGGTTTGTTGGCCTGTCAATGCAGGTGGTGCAGAGTGTTTGACAACTCTACCTTTCATGAAGTTCTTCTTGTCTTTCCTGAACTTATGGTGAGGATCCAGAAACGGTCTATGCAAGTCGAAGCAACTATACTTGTGCCCTGCCGTCAGCCAACGAAACTCAAGAGCTCCCTTGCATGTGGGGCACGGGAACCTTCCATGCACACACCAGCCAACGAATAGCGCATACGCCGGCAAGTCATGCGTCGAGTACATGTACCAGGCACGCATTATGAAGTTCTGTTTGCTAAAGGCGTCGTATGTCTTGAACCCATTATCCCAAGCTTCTTGCAATTCGTCCTTAAGCGGCTGCATGTACACATTCATATTCTTCCCCGGATAGTTGGGCCCTGGAATTATCAACGTCAAGGAAATGTTCTTTCTTTGCATAATCTGTCCGGGGGGGAGATTGAGTGGAATGACAAACACGGGCCAACAACTGTATTGGGTTGCCGTCTGACCATACACACATGAACCCATCCGTGCTACGGCGACTCGAGGATGCCTTGGATCTGCCGTTTTTTCCTTATGTAATGCATCGAAGCGCTTCCACGCTTCACCATCCGATGTGTGCACCATCATCACATTCCCATCTGCATCACGTTCGGTTCTTTTGCCCGTTTTGTGCCATGTCATCTGTCTGGCCATCTCTTTGACCATGAAAAGACGTTGAAGTCTTGGTACGATTGGCAAATACCGAAGAACATTAACGGGTATTTTGGTCTGCGTCTTCTCACCCATACCATTGTCTACCACAACATACCTGGATGACTCGCAAATGGGACAATAGTTCAAGTCCTCATACTGGTGCCTAAATAAGACACATCCTTTCTCACAGGCATGTATCTTCTCATAGGGCATCTTAAGAGCACGGAGGATTTTGTCTGACTGGTACAGGTTTGCAGGTAGCACATGGCCTTTGGGTAGAAATCGTCCGAATACTGTCATCATCGCGTCGTAGCATTCTCTACCCAAGTTGAACTGAGCCTTCAAAGCCATGATTTGTGAGATGGCATCCAGCTGACAAAGCTCAGTGTGCTCGTGTAGAGGACGTTTTGAGGACTCCAACATTTCAGTGAAGGCCTTTGCAGATTCCTCCATCTCCTTGTCCGAGTCCCGAGCATCGTCAAAGTCTTGCACCATGTCTTCCATCCCGGTACCATGCCCGTCGGTGCGACGACGAACCACCTCAGTTCTGGCACGTTGGGCAGACTCACCATGAAATGTCCAGACCGTGTAACCAGGCGTAAAACCAAACTTCTGCAGGTGTTTACTCATTTCAAGCTCGTCCCTCTTATTAAAGTTGTCGCACCGGACACAGGGGCACCAGCTTAATCTCTGGCCATTAGCAAATGCGGCTCTAACAAACTCTTTGGTTTTTGTTAACCATTCGCCGGTCCAAACTTTCTGACTAGTGTAACTGGTGTACATCCACGCACGATCACTCATATTGACTTCCTACTGGACAGACAATAAATATATACATCATTAAGCAAACCATATCCATCAGTTAATGGAGTTTGTCAGTTCTATTACGTCCATGCAACCTACATGCTAATAGGTAAAGATAGGTCCTAATCCCACCCGAGTATGTGTAGATTGAGTTCGTTTTCCCATGCTCTGCTCCGGATCCAACGCAAAATTTCGGCAGCACCTCCCCGCTGTTCTCCTGATACACGTCTCGGCAATAAGCAGAGAGGATGTGTACCCGGAGAACAACAGGGAGGCACTGACGAAATTCTGCATCGGATCCGGAGCAGAGCATATAGGAAAACGAACCCAATCTACACATACTCGGGCTGTCCATGGATAACGTTGGACAATTCGAAAGAATCACGATTATAAATATGCAAATGCATGCATATTTATAGATGTAACCCTTTCGAACGGGAGACGCATAGTGGTTACGCATACTGATGATGGACACCTATAGCTAGCTAGTTTCATTGGCACGAAGACCGGAACAGAGCAAATGTAGGGGGGAGGAGGAGATGTCATTTGTGCTCACCAAGGAAATCAGGGGCCGAGCTCGTCGAACGCACGGGGAGGTCGTCAAACACCACACCCTCGCAGCGACGAAACAACTGCACATTTTAAATCCACCTGATTAACACAAATATATATGATGTTTTGCATAACAAAATCGAAAAATATACGACCTAACTCATAATTCACAAATATATGACCCCGTCGGGGTCGGGGTCGGGGCAGGGTCGGGGTGTGGTGTCAGGGTGTAGGTGTCGATCGGGGTGTCAGGATGTCGTATGTCGGGGTCGATCAGGGTGTTGGGGTCAGGGTCAGGGTGAAATTTCATGAGAGAAGACATAAACATCAAGTGAAACAATTAACATTGTACAAATTTGAAAACTTGCTACTACGACGAGGTAAAGTTCCTTTGCGAAATCTATAGTCTTGAAAGCGATATATAATAGCATCATCATCAACCTTTGCAAATATTTCTCGCTCAATATTGCACACCATGGAATAATTCAACCAATCATCACCCATCTTATTCCTCAACTCAGTCTTGATAATACTCATAGCTAAGAAAGCTCTTTCCACTGATGCGGTTGCAACAGGCAAAATCAATGCCAACTCAATAAGACGATATACCAAAGGAAAGACTATGTGTCTATCAGTTTGAACCATCTTCACAGCAAGACTACCAAGGTCATTACAAGTAACAAAACTTGAATCAGCTCTCACATCAGCAATGAAGTTTTCAAGTTGGTTTCTAAGGACAAAAGAAATCTCATATATGGAGAAGTCATCAGCATACATCTGAGCTAGCTGAACAAGCTTGTCTTCAACAAAATTAGCAAATGAGTTCCTTGGATCAAGACAAGCAATGCATCTCAACAATTGAGTAGATCTTTCAGCAAAGCGGTTATTTAACTCAGTAATTATTTGGTCAGTAGCAACAACGATAAGCAGTACTGCAGTAGCAAATACTAACATTATAGCAAGCAGATCAAAAAATGTTCAATCTACAAAATTTTAACAACAACAGCAAGGCAGTAGCAGTCAGTGTAGCACAATGCACATCCACATATTATCCTGTCTGTGAGTGAGTGAGTCTGTCCATTACCAATCCGGCTCTTCAGTGCGGCTGCGGCTGCGACAGACGGCGTGGCGGACAGGCGGAGTCGCGGAGACCAGGGCAAGGGAGGCCGGAGCCTGGAGCAGAGCCGGCGTGCAGAGCAGTAGAGCTGCAACCCGCAGAGGAGAGCCGGAGAGAGGGAGAGCGGCGGAGCGGGCGGCGTCAGTGGCGGAGGCACGGAGCCGGCGAGCACCGGAGCAGCAGGGAGCAAGGCTGCAAGGGGACGGGCGAGCCGCGAGCCGGCGAGCGGCGGAGGCGCGGAGCAGCAAGCGGCGAGCGGCGGAGGCCGGAGGGCGCGGGCGAGCGGCGGAGGGAGCCACCGAGCCAGGGAGGGCCAGGGACTGGGGAGGGCGGCGGCGGCTACCTCACCTGCGCAGAGGGAGGGCGGCGGGCGGCGGCGGCTGCCTCACCGGCGCGGAGGGAGCCAGGGCGTGGCTACTGGCTAGGTCTGGGCGAGCTGGGGTCTCCTGGCCCAGGCCTCCTGTGTGTGTGTGTGTGTGTGTGTTGGGCTGGGCCCTGGCTGTTGTGGGGGCAATGATTTTTTTTAACCCAAAAAAAAAGCCCCACCTCTTTGCCGACTGCCAGCAGATGGCAAAGAATCTTTGCCGTCTGCTGGCAGTCGGCAAAGAATTCTTTGCCGTCTGCCAGCAGACGGCAAAGAGGGTAACCGTTAGACCGCCCACGCCGTGACACTGTGGGCTCCTCTTACCTCTTTGCCGTCTGCTGGCAGATGGAAAAGAAATCTTTGCCGTCTGCCAGCAGACGGCAAAGAAGTGGCCGGTGTGACCTAGCCAGTGCAGTACCCCCATGGGGCCCACTTTGGTCTTTGCCGTCTGCTGGCAGATGGCAAAGACCTCTTTGCCATCCGCCAGCAGACGGCAAAGATCTGGCAGATGGCAAAGACCCTCTTTGCCATCAGCTGGTTCTTTGCCGTCTGCTTTGACAAGACAGACGGCAAACAGCCTCTTTGCCATCAGCTGGCAGACGGCAAAGAGCTGGCAGATGGCAAAGACCCAGATTCCAGTAGTGTACTCATTGCAAGTTATCCTATCAATGATCGAGACGCAGTTCGAAGAGCATATATCCTTAAAAAGCCATTCAAACTTTATGCATATGACTTTAAAAAAAGAACAATTGGGAGTAGAGAACGTTCATTCAATCCTTTGTGGCTTCGTAATCATAGTTGGCTTGAATATAGTATCAAGAAGGAATCTGCATTTTGCTTTGTATGTTACTTGTTCAAAGAGAAAAAAACTAGTGGTAAGGGAACTAATGCATTTACTGATGGTGGTTGGAGTAATTGGAATAGAGAGGATGTTCTTCTTAAGCATGTTGGTTGCGTATCAAGTGTGCATAATGCAACTCAAGAGAGATATAACTTATTTGTGAATCCTCGTGCAGCAATTGATGATCTTTTTGTGAAGGTGAACAATGAGGATCTACGTCTTTACAAGATGAGGTTGAAGTATTCACTTAGATGCTTGCAGTTTCTTCTTCATCAAGGATTGGCATTTCGTGGGCATGATGAAAGTGAATAGTCTAGCAATAGAGGAAACTTCCTTGAGCTTTTGAAGTGGCTTGCAGCAAATAGTGCGGAGGCAAATAAGTATGTTTTGAAGAATGCACCAGGTAACTGCCAATTGACATCTCATCAGATACAACATCAGATTATTCAATGTTGTGCACAACTTACTAGAAAGCAAATTATTGATGAACTTGGTGATGAGCACTATGCTATTCTAGCTGATGAGTCTAGTGATGTATCACATAAAGAACAACTAGCTTTATGCTTGCGTTTTGTTGATAAAGTAGGGAGGCCGTGTGAGCACTTTCTTGGAGTTGTTCATGTAAGTGACACTACTTCATTGTCACTTAAGGAAGCAATTGAAACTTTACTTACTGATCATGGTTTGACTATAACACAAATTCGTGGGCAAGGATATGATGGGGCTAGTAATATGAGAGGAGAAATTAAAGGATTGAAAACATTGATCATGAAAGAGTCACCTTCTGCCTATTATATTCATTGTTTTGCACATCAACTCCAGCTAGTTCTTGTTGCTGTTGCCAAGGGAAATGATGATTGTGTGTGGTTTTTTGATCGAGTGTCTTTATTACTGAATGTTATTGGAGTGCCTTGTAAGCGTCATGACATGCTTCGAGATGCTAGACTTCAGAATATCCTGAAACTACTTGAATGTGGTGAGTTACAAACTGGGAGTGGTTTGAATCAAGAGATGGGGTTACCTAGGCCTGGTGATACTCGGTGGGGCTCTCACTACAAAACTGTTCTTAACATTATTGCTATGTATCCCACAATCCGTGATGTGCTCATAACTCTTGGACAAGATGCTTCACAAAGAAGTGATTGGCCCAAAATTCATACTATTGTTGGAGTGTTCGAGTCATTTGACTTTATTTTCAATGCACACTTGATGCTTGTCATTCTTGGATACACAAGTGATTTGTCTGATTGTTTGCAAAGAAGAGACCAAGATATTCTTACTGCAATGGCACTTGTTAGAATTGCAAAAAGTAGAATACAAGAGCTTAGGGATAATGGGTGGGATGCATTTCTGTAAAAGTTCACACTATTTCGTAACAAGCATGGCATTCAAGTTCCTATAATGGAAGATAATTATGTGCCTTATGAAAGATCAACATGGTTTGCTCGACCCCAAACAAATGATGATCACTTTAGAAGAGAAGTTTTTCTTGGAGTCATTGATCAAATTAGTCAAGAGCTTGAAAATCGGTTTGATGAGATCAATATGGAGTTGCTATCTTGTATGTCTGCTTTGAATCCCGCCAACTCATTTGCTGCTTTTGATGCACAAAAGGTATGCAAACTTGCTTCTAAAATTTGTATTGCTTTCAAAATTGGTACATAACCTCTTTAACTCATTTGTTTCTTTTGATGCACACAAGGTACGAAGACTTGCTGAGTTTTATCCCAAAGACTTTTCAAGTGCCGACTTGATACACCTTGAACTACAACTTGATAACTATATTGATGACATGAGAAATGATGAGAACTTCCAAGGCCTTGGAAATCTTGTTGATCTCTCAGTTAAGCTTGTCCAAACAGGGAGACATATAGTTCATCATTTGGTGTACTTGCTTTTAAAATTGGTATTGATTCTCCCGGTGGCAACGACAAATGTTGAGAGAGCATTTTCTGCCATGAGTTTTGTCAAGAACAAGTTGAGAAATAAGATGGGTGATAGTCTTTTGGATGATTGCCTAGTCACATACATTGAGCGGGATGCTTTCTCCGAGGTGAATGAAGATGACATAATTGATACCTTCATGACAATGCAAAAACGTAGGCCAGAAAGATAGTCTTTTTGAACTTCTCAAGGTATGTACTATGGTCCATGTACTATTTACTATGTAGGCTTCTTTATGTAAAACTGAGATTTAATTGAGAATTTTAGTGTGTTCGTAAGACCATATTGATCTATTTCTATGTGCTATTGATAATTAGTTAGAATGTTCACACGTCATATTAGTTATCAAAAAAAAAATTTAGGGCGGACCACCCTGATGTCAAATTCTAGCTCCGCCACTGCTCTTGAGTCATCACATGCTGTGCACAACCCCCCCCCCCCCCCCCCCCCCCCCACCCCCCCCCCCCCGCTTTTTGCACACCCCCCCCCCCCCCCCCCCCCCACACACACAAAAAAAACGCCCGCTCCATCACGACTCCAGGTTTCCACACACATTTATTGTTCAGTGCATTGCACTAGTGTAAAAAACGCTCTTATATTACGAGACGGAGGGAGTACTACCTTGCATGATTTATTTGTTATGAGTTGGCTGTAGATTGGTGTGGGTCTTTTCCCGGATGATTCATCCAAGGAAACTATCTGCAGGCAACACAACAGTTTCCTTTTTTTTTTGGTTTGACAACACTAGGAATCCATCGAAATAAGTAGTACACTACAGTATACCTAAGCTAGTAGAGGCTGGTTTGTGAAGTTAGATTTTGTGTCCTTGCCTACTGCATTTATCTTGTTATCAATACTATAATTTATACCGTCGGAGAGAACCTCTCCTATGTTTTTCTTATTACAAAAGCAAAACTGAAAGAAGAAGTATGTTGTTAACAAGGACGCGTCCTCGGCTCGCGGCGGTGGTCTTCGTAGATCGAGTTCCCAGGGACTGCTCTGTAATTTCTTTTTCTTCTGAGGTCCTTTGTAACACCAGGTGGTCTCGTTAATAGATCTGGGGGTCTTTTCGCAAAAAAAAAGGAAAATGGAAAAAAGGCCTATTCCACCGAAAGTGCTCAACTGAGGTCGAGCACAGTTACGCCCGATATCTAATGCGTTCGTTCTCCCCGAGATCACCAGCCACGTATTTTTATTTCTGTTCTGTTGGTATTCTGCGCCTCTGGCCCACAACATGACACTATTCAATCCAACGCCGTTTCCCTCAGTTAGCCCGGCCCAGAAGTCGTCCACGACGTGAGCCGTCTTCTGCAACATTCTGTTCCAGCGGCGTCTGTTCAGACGTCACCATTAATTGCAGCTCATGAGGTCTGCTTCAGATCTTAATTACGTCCTGCGATCAGTACAAAAACGTCAATCGTTGCCGCAAACTAACGCTTGTTATCCGATGAAACGAAAGCAAGACAAATCCAAACCTGCAAACTGCTACCAGAACCAGAATCACCCGTAAAGTGAACTCAGATCGGAGCCTCCGCCAACATCCTGATGCACAGAAGATTCAGACGCTACCGCTTCCATGTGTAAACATCAAGCTATTTCTCAAATGGAGCTACAGCTGTGTGGATGTCTGAACCTTTCACGTCTCCCCCGGCAAGCTGAACGTGGAACTATATATATATATATATACTTGATGTTCGCCCACGCAGCTCAAAATTCGAATTTATGCAGTGACCAAACCACACATAAACAGACTACGGACGACACACATACTGAAGCAAGCGTTCATTGCAGCAAACATTAACCTTCCTTAGTACAGCAAGCAATCTGTCATAGGTGTATCCATTTCTTGAACTGAACTCTCAACTTATTCCATAGTGGTAACCCAAGAATTTTGAGCTCATTTTCAAATATGCATCAAGCAAGCTCTGTTATGCCTTTTTTGCTGTGCATACTCAGCCAATGTTGACCATTGTAATCTACTGATGATTTTTCTGCATAGCCTCATGCATATGTTCTTCCTCTTGCTTCAGTTTTCACTGGTTCGAAAATTCTGGAACATGCATGTTCCTGCACATAGCCAGGAGTAAAATGCATGAATGGTCTCTGAACTTGCTGGCAATGTCCAAAACGGTCCTTAAACTCTGAAACTTTTTTTTTTGGAAAGAAAGGCGCTCCATTTTATTGATGAAGCAGATATAAACCACAGAACCACATCCAGGCAAAAAGCCTTACATCATGATCAACTACCTCTAACCCAGCAAACCAACCAAGCTACTTGCCAGGATAGAAGAAGAAAAAGGTTCAGACTGCAGCACCAGCAATTTGATCATTCTACTCTTTTTTTTTTTATTACAGAACCCTTACTGATAACGAAAACAACAGATTACTGCGTGAACGATTCAGCAGGGGGGAGAGTCACTCCCAGGCGATGCGAAGAAGCTCCCCACGTCGGTTGTCCAGCGCGAGGATGAATTGCCGAAGTAGCGTTGTCTGAGTGGCGTCGCAGAGAACCACCCACTGAAGAAGAAAACTGCGAAGCTTCACAAGCACGCAGCCCATACTTCTCCACGTACATCCCTGGAAACAGAAATCATTCCTCAATCTCCAAATACTCCACAAGGAGGCAGCAACAACCAAATTAAGCACAGGTTTAGACTTATGCAATCGCCACAAGGCATAAATCTCAGCAAAACTTTTGAATTGAGTAATCTGGAAAAATTCAGCCACCAGCCTCCATACATTATCTGCAACCACACATCCAAAGAAAAGGTGTTGCACTGACTCACTCTCACAACAGAAAAGACACGACATATCATCAAGATTTCTGCGTTTAGCCAAATTGTCCCTAGTCAGGACCTTGTTATAAGCGCAAAGCCAAAGAAAAACATGTATTTTTTGGGGACAGAGCACTTTCCAAAGGCTGTCCCCAATCCCTGATACAACTCCTCCAAAATTGATAGCCTTATAAAAGGATTTAACTGAATAAATCCCTTTAGATTCAAGAGTCCAGATTGGGAGTTGGACAAAGGGAACTGTTTAATATGATCAATCAAGTTAATCCATTTATCAAAGCCAGCCCTATCAAGTTAAACTCTGAAACTGCGTCAATATGGTCCCTAAACTCACAAATACGACGTCAATGCGGTCCTTGAACTCATGCAATCGGTCCTGGGCTACGTATAGGGACAGAAGCGCTGCAACCTGGGACGGCGGCGGCCGCCTAAAGATCATTGGCAGGTCCAGTACGTGAGCGCCCCAGGGACGGTGGAGGAACGAAGGGGCTCGCAGCCGCATCCGCCGGCTGTGCTCTGTGGCGCTAACGAGTGCACAAATAGGTACTTGTTATGCACCTCAGTCAGTTATATTTCACTCACGTTCAGCTTATGAATCATCTTCATTCATAATTTTGGTTGCGATCTTTGTAAAAAGATCAGCAGTAACCTAGAAATGACAAAAGTACAAAAGTAAGATATGTCAGTCTTGCTATATTTCTTAGAACAGAAGTACATGTTCTGCTAAACCTAGCTAAATAGGTAAATAACCTCCATGCAATGAACAAACCTTTAGAAGAACTTCTGCAAACACACGTTTAATTTCCTTGTTGATTGCTGCTGTCCGTGCCGCACTGTCACTTTGATTTCATCCTGCAAATGATTCAAGTCCAGTACATTGATTTGAAATGAGGGCCATGTTAATATCCAAGTTGAATATGAACAGGAACAAAAAGGATTATCCCATGTTTCTACCGGATCTAAAAGAAGCGAACATATGTATACAGATGAAAATAGACACTGCATGCTCCGCAACACTGATTATAGAAACTAGGAGATTTGCCAGTACAAATATACAGTATGACAAGCAACCTCAAGTCTCAAGTAAATAATATCCAGGTTGCACCAATGACAAATCAAATCTGGTGAAGTGCCTTGCCATTTCTCTGACCATTATGATATCATTATTCTTCACAAATTACTACTCTATATAATAAAATTTAAAAACTATATACGATAGGCACTAGTAGTTCACTCATATATGCTTGTGCAAAAGTATTGTTGTAATGGCCAAAATTCAGTTAGAATCTATGTCAGTTCACTTCATAAATGTTTGTGCAAAAGTACTGCTGTACCACCCAAAATTCAGTTAGAATATATGTGTGGTCACTTCATATATATTTGTGCAAAAATACTGTTGTACTGGCCAGAATTCAGTGCAAAAGTTCACTTCATATATGTGTTCTGTCAGTACATCAACATGCAGTTAGAATCTGTCAAAATTCAGATATGGAGATGTTCTAATCTGTCAGAATTCATATATGTATGCCGAAATTGGCAGCAAGTTTAAGAGTCTCAGTACTGTACATGCACTGAGACATCAATCTGTCAAAATTCAGATATATGCAGTCACATGTATGCCCAAATTGCACATGTACTGATATTTATTCATGCATAACTGCAGTTCAAACTGGGCACAAATGATCTCAGTTCAGCCCTGTTATAAAGTGAGCAAACATATGTGCAAACACATAGCAATGGACACAGCCATACATATACAGAATTACATAGCAACCTTACATGCATGTCTGCCTAACATAGCAACACAAGCACGCAGAGCAACAGGACACACAACACAGCAGTTCAGAAGCGCAGCGCTCCCGCGGTAGCGAGCCTCAAGCTCATCCACGGAAGGCGTCCGCGCGAGGAGCACATGGCCCATCTCCATCGGCGCGAAGAGCAAATGGCCCGCCCATCTCCGGGCGGAGACAGGGTTCTCCCCGCCGCCACACCTCCTGCAAAAACCTTCGCCCCAGCAAGCTGCTGCACGAGCCACCGGCGGCGATGGAAGGGGGACGCGCGACTAGGATAGTAGGATGCCACCGGCGGGTACAGTTAAGGTAGAGAGCTGAATAGGTACAATTTCCATATATTTCTTCAAAAGAGAAACATTGTACAAGTTTCAGGTTTCTTCAGACAAACTATAATTTGCCTGAATGAAAACGCACCAGAATTAAAGTAGAGAGCTGAATAGGTAGGACTAGGATCGCTCACAGCCAGAATTTTTTTTTTGACGTGAATAGCAGGAGCTCTGCCTTTGCATTATAGTAGAAAAGAGGTGTTACAGATTACATTCGTGGCCATGCACAGATGACCAGAGCACTCACTCAACACGCTAAGAAAGTAGCCAAACAGCAAAACTCATTGTTGCCCCCCTACAGCTGGTGCCCTCCTCGTGGCCATGTTAAACAAGTTGACCTCATCGTTAATCAGCGCAACTAGCTCCATCGGCACCATCTCTGTGCTCGAAAACCCTTCTGTTCCTCTCTTTCTCACAGCCAGAATTAAGTCTGTTCAAAAATGTCAAACACAAATTATTATTTTGAGTTGGAAGTGCCAAACGCAATTGATATTACAAAGATACTGTATGCACATAGTAACATACTAGAAACAGAGCAGTGCGTTTGTTCCAGAAGTTATCATGAGCTCTGGACAGTGGACACTTTGGCGTTCGTATGAGTGTTGTTTTTATATAAAAGGGGCTACACGGCCCCCATTTTCATTATGAAAATGAAAATGGAGCCTGGGATGCATCACACCATCCATTTAAGCAGCAGTAACATCAACAAATAAATCTTTTCCTACTACATATAGTACATTAGTACTTCATCGAAATATGCCTGGAAGGCGCAGCGTGGCGCCAGGTGCAGCATTGCTAGTTCTATCTACTACATTTCTCTTGTAAATGCTCAGGTCGCAATTTGTCTAGATTGCAAAACAGAAAAACCAGTTTGTATTTTTGCAGCTTTCCAATATTCTACCACTACCACACTGAGCCCCTAAGCCGACGGCCAAGGCCGTCGGCATAGCCCTGAATCCCGTCGGCGTAGGTCTATGCCGACGGCCCCCGTCGGCATAGGGCCGTCGGCAAAATATGCGTCGGCGTACCCCAAGGCCCGTCGGCATAGAAAGGCAGTCGGCATATATTTCTATGCCGACGGCGCCCGTACATCTATGCCGACGGCCCCGGCCGTCGGCAACGCTCAGCGCCTAACGGTGGCTGCCGTCGCCGTCGTCAAATACTGTTCGTGCAGGAGGAGCCACGTGGCAGAGCTATGCCGACGACTTAGCCGTAGGCATAGGTCCAGACCTATGCCTACGGCGAAGCCGTCGGCATAGCCATGACACGTGGCGCTCGCTGGTAGTTCCTGGGGGCAGGGCTATGCCTACGGCTTAGCCGTAGGCATAGGTCCAGAACTATGCCTACGGCTAAGCCGTCGGCATAGCTTGCCACGTGTCGCCCACTGGTAGCTCGTGGCAGCCCTATGCCGACGGCTTAGCCGTAGGCATAGTTTCTGTCTGATTTTTTTTTCTTTTTTCTATTTGATTTCAATTCAAATTCACAGCAGATATACATATGATGAAATAGACATACACAAGATATATAAGTAGCATCCTCACAACCAACACCATCACAACAATATAAGTATCATCACAAACATAAGCATCATCACAAAGAACATATAAGTATCTAAAGAAGCACACAAGTCATCTAAAGGACCATAAAAAACCACACGTCATCTAAAGAACACAAAGGCTTAAGCGTCAGGACATCCACCACCACCGCCAAGGTCGTCACCGCCAAGTCCGCCGAAGCCCAGGTCGTCACTGCTACCGGCAGCGCTACCGCCAAGACCGCCACCGCCTTTGTGGATTGGAGTGACCGTGCTCCGTGACCCGTGAGTGATGCCAACACCAGCACCACCACCAACGGTAGATCCACCGGTTCCCTGGATGTTGAAAAGACATGTTAAGGGGATATAAGATTGTGTTGAATAAACGGTATGCTTTGGGTGAATAGTTTGGGGATGTACTAACCGGCGAGGGGCCCTGGTGCTGTGCCACAAACTCCTCAAAGGTAAGCAGCTCTGGTTGTGGTGGAGGAGGTGCTGCTGCTTGCAATTGAGGAACCCATCCGGCCGCCATGTCCTCAAGAGCGTGCTGCATCCTGCGATTGTTCTGCTCATGGAATGCAAAAAGGCTCGTGTGCCACGCCATGGTCTCCTGGCGTGTGTACTCCATGTAGGCCTATGGTATGACATGATGGAACTCATAAAACATCTCAATGCGGGAAATAAAGTGAGCAATGAAGATAAGAGGGAAAATACTTACAGATTGCCGCTCCTGAAAGAGGGACTGTGACTGCGCACTGGTCATGGGCGTGCTCGTGCGCTGGCTCAGGCTCGGGTCGGTAGCTCGGAGCTGTGTGTACGAGATAGATGGAGTGATCACAGCATCCAGAACCGGCTCCTGACCGTGCTTCTTGGGCCCCATGCCCACCACCACCCTCTCGTCCAGATCCGCACTAATGGGGTCAGATGTGCCAGGATGTAACCTCAGATACTCCTCAGAGTAGGCCTGCTTCTTCTCCGCGGTGTTGCCGTAGTACTTGGCCTCGCCAGTCTTGGGGTTCCTCCGCGTATGGGCGATCTCCCACGCCTCCATGTGTGAGAGCGGCCGCTTTAGTTTCTCCTCCTGCACCACGAAACAGAGGTTAGTCATACATAAGAAAGTGACGGTAAATAGAAGAAGATTGTTTAATGAGGTTAGTCATACTTGAAGTGTCTTGTGGAGAAAGTGGTTCCGGTTTCCCTGAGCATGTACTCCCTCCTTCCCTCGGTTAGCTTTGTTTTTTATGCTCGTAGCCGCCCAGGCTCCATCCTGACCACACCACAGATCCGCCAATGCCGCCCAAGACTCGTCTTTTCCATAACACCAATTTGGACACACCTACATAATGAAAGCATAATGGCATGTCAACACGACACGATGAAATGTACCACAAACATCGGAATGAAAAATCTTTTATACTTACCGCCAAGTACTCGTGCCTCTCCAAGGTAATGCCCATCCTCCGTGCTTCTTCCTTGGTCATCTTCACACCAAGAGCATCGTGATAGTATGTCGAGATGGCCACCCAGCGCACCTCGTACTGCATCTGGCGGGCCTTCTTCTTGGCTTGGCGCAGCACGATCTGGTCGGCAGTGGCCTTGTGCTCCTGAAGAACTTGATAGTATTTCTACAATCATTCATGAAACCAGAATGGAAGAAGCCATGAGTTAAATCATTCATGAAACCAAAATGGACTTGTGCTTCTAAAGAGAACTCACCCAAAAATTAGTGATCACGGCCTTGGCATGGGTCTCATGGTCCGCGTGGGGGGCCGCTTCCCAGTGGTCCCAGCTCGTGGCCAAAACCCGACGGTCCGGGTGCCTGACTGGATCCGGAGAGTATAGCCCCGGCCAGTGTACTTTCAGCAAGACGGTGATGAGGCCGTTGGGAATACGAGCCCCTTTAGGATATATCCAGTTGCTGCAAAAGAATGAAATATTAGCATGTGACAAGCAAAATAAAGAAAAATATAAGCATGTGACAAGCAAAAGAATGAAAATATTATTAAGTGGCACTTACTCTTTCCCCGTGGGTTCAATGAGCCACTTCTGATCCTCGGTAGCAGGAATCTGCTTTGGGAGCTTTGCGTTACCACGCAGCCACCCCTTGTTGTTGCCAACCCCCTCCCCGCCAGCACCATCATCCCCGCCACCACCATCCTCCTCGCCTGCCTCCTCCTC